>JANHGN010012923.1:14607-68402 GCA_024605025.1 Megaceryle maxima | reverse complement strand
CAAGTTGTTTTATGTAAAAAATAATTAAAAAAAAAAAAAAAAAAAAGGAGTCATATCAATGGCAATCCTGCTTGTAAGAAGTGTGCAATGCCTTCTCTCCCTAAACATGTTTTAAAAAAGGTGTAGCAGTGGCACTGGTAGCATTAGATAAGGGTTGGACTTGATGATCTTAAAGGACTTTTCCAACCACAGCGATTCTGTGAAAACAAGAAGAATGTTTCCTACTTCACTGTTACAACTCTACTTCAGCTAAGACCTGAAATGAAGTATCTCTAAGCTCTCCTCTAGATTATGCTTCTAGTATATATTCAGGCATACTCCTCGCCTTCCATTCCTCTACATCTTCCAGTAATGTTTTCTGACTGCTTCTGCTGTAATAATAAATGAAATATCATCTTCCAGGTGTTTTACTCTGGATGGTGAGAGATCCATGTTTTTGTGTTTTGAATTTTGTCTACTGCTATTTAAGGAAGACAGTTGTAGCACTGGGCCAATTGCCTCTTTCCTTCCTCTTTCCTTCCTCTTTCCTTCCTCTCAAATGAAGGGTGTTAAAAACATTGGATGTATTTTTGCTTGCTGTTAGAGGGCAAGCTGAGTAACAGCCACATGTAAAATACATTATAATGATGTCAGTCTACAGAGTAACTTCTAGCGTCAGCTCGCAAAAGGAAAAAATTCAATGGTCTAAAGGATATAGACAAAACAATTACCTGCAATTCTTTCAGGATTAGTTCTCATTGTTTCCATAAACTGAGTCATAATGATCAGTTCTTCCCAGATTCTGCCAAGGTCATGGATTTCAGGGGCTTCCAGTAAGAGCTCCTGAGCATCTTTATATACCCTTGCAAGGCTGAAATAAAAAATGGTGAACCAACAATAATTTAAGTCTGACAACTCTTGAGAACCTTTCACATAAAAAGAAGAGCAAAGTTGACTTTATTAGGGATGAATAAAATTATTTTGTCCTCAGTCTTGAAACTCAAAGTCCAGGTTTGTGGTGACAAGTAGGTAATTTCAGATAGTGTGGGGTTCTGTTAGATTTGGAAGTCCACGGAAAGTTTAAGAGGGCTACTGATGTTGCACTTTCTTCATTAGCCATGCTGAGCTTGCTTGGGAGACAGGACCTTCCTGAGACAGCATTGACCTCACAGCTATGGTGCAACTCTGCATTGATTCTGGGCCGAGCTCAGCTCCAGCAGTTGGATGGGGCACTCTGGGCACATGCAGCCCTGCTCAGCCAGGCGAGTGACATGGAATCATTCAGACAAGTCCTCTATCTCCTAGCTCTGTCCTCTCCAGTGTAAGGGTCATGTTTAGGTCCATTCAAAAAATTTCAGGGGCAGGAAAACAGGAGTGACAGGCAGGAGTCACAGGCAGCTAGCTGTTCACCTACTGGTTATGGATTAGAACATTCAGTTCAAGCACAGATTTAATCAGGCCCTGTGTTTATAAACAATATTCTTATTAGCAACAGGAGAGGCCCTTACATTTCTTTAACAGTGCTGTACTTTTCCATACATGGAATGGTATATCGGTCCTCATGACTTATTTTAGCTTACAGGAAACAGCAAGCAGGAAGGACTAAATTCTTTCAGAAAACACAATGTATTTGCTTCCTCTGCAATGCACTGAATTTACTCTGACTCACAAAGGGACAGTTTGCTCAGTAATAAGCAACATAAAAAAGCCACAATGTATAGAAAACAGAACCATTTAGCTTCACTGTACCCCACAAAATAAGTACAGTTAACTGTTTTAAATCATGTGCATTAGGAACAAAATGTCAAATGTAAGTTAACTCCAAGCTCTGGACTTTCATGAGACTGGAACATTAATGGCCTTGACACTGTTAGCTCATGAATTTTAAATCACTGGATGCTTCAAGGTGAACTACTTGCAAAAGGAGACTTGGAGCATTTTTTTTATAGCTATTTTAAGGATCTTTGTCTGCTATGCTGTCTTTCAGGACTTAGCTATAACAATGCAATAGAACACTCCCATTGCTCTTTTTCACTAACAGTCCAGAAATCACCCACCCTATTTTGTTAATAAGCTTATTATCTGAAGGTTACTATGCTGATTAATGCCCAACAAGTACATAGCCAAAAGAGGTGCTACATAAGAAATGTCAGTGCAGATTTTCCTTTGCTACTAGTTGATCAGAGCTCTCATTCAGAAGGGACAACTCAAGTGGTGAGAAAAGAAAGCTTTGGGGTTTCATAATTTTATATCAAAAACATTCATCCTGAGACACTGACTAAGCAGCAAGCAATAAAATGATGGATTTTATTAAGTGAACATGTGTCCTTTAGAGACTAGCACAGCTGAACTCTCTTATAAAGGCCCAAACCTAACATCACAAGCTCTGTTTCAACTTTGTGAACCACTGTTGGAATGAAACTGATGTGTATGAAGTCAAAATTTTTGTCTTTCGGTATTTGCATCTCAAAGTCTTCTTAAATGCGCACCTTTCCTTTTTCATTCACACCACAGAATAATTCTTTCAAACATCCCTCAGTGCACTGAGGGACCTTTCTAAGCAGGCTGTCGATGTCCCATCCTTTCTCCTTGCATTGCTCATGCCCGTGAATGCTCAAGAGGTGCCAAGAGGAGACTACCAGCAGTTGCCTAGCAGGCCTGTATTACTGCAACCCAGACACACACATGTAGCTGTGCTTACATGGAATTGTTGTAGTTGGACACAACACCTGGACTCTCTCCATTGGTTGGGCTGCGGAAACAGGGATTGTTCACATTACAGAAGATGCCATGTAACCATGGCAGTGTTCCTGCAGATGGCATTGCCTTGTTTGGGAAGTGACCTGGAGTACAGACACACAAAATATATATTTTTAGGTGTTTTTTTTCTAATGCAGCCTTTGTGAATTTAAATAGCATGACAGGTTGTCTCACTACAGAAGGAACACAATGAAATCATACAGGTTTCTCTTTTATTACGCAAAAGATAAGTCACCAGTAGAGGCAATATGGCTGTTTTCAAGTAAAATATGTTCTGAGCTAACTTTTCTGGTTTTTAAGTAGCAAGGGAGTACTTTCTCAGTAACAGAATTACAGAAATCTACAGCTTGATAGAATCTTGAGATCTCATGTAAGTTTGACCACAAAACATCTTACAGGAAAACAAAAGCGCTTTTTTTTTTTTCTCTCCTCACTGATAATTCTTACAATATATGGCTATAATTGAAGCAAAGTCTGTTCTTTTGCCATTGGAGAATAATGGTGATGAGGTCCCAGCATTTCTCTCTGAGCTAGCCCTCTAGCACAAATCGGAGCATTGCAACACCTTAAATGTTCTTACACTCATGCTGCCGATACAGAGGATTAACCTTCCTCAGCCAGACAAGGGCAAGAAATAATGTTAGAGGCCATACAAGCTCCACCAGAAAACGAAGCTGGAAAACAAAAGAAAAAAAAAGTAAATTCAAAATAAATTTTACCATGTAAAATATATTACTATGTATAGAGTCACTAATTGACTAGAGAGCTAAGGTCCCTTCTCCCAGCAGCACTGCCCATCGCTACCCCTTGCATGTTCACTGTTTGGAAAGGACAAGAAGAAATAGAAAGGATTTCATCACAGCTCCATGAACCTTTGCCATTAATTCAGTGGCTGCTTCACCTCTTCTGAAGAAATGTTTTAGCATCTTGACAGGTACAAAGAGGCATCAGAGTAGTAAACTGCCAGACAGACCATTTAAAAGTCTAAATAGTTTTTTATGCAAAATGGATGACTCTATATCAGTACAGGAAAAATGGGACTAGATGCAAAAAAGAAAAAGTGTGGATTTATTTTTATCCACAATTTTGCAATGCTGGCCTTCTTAGCAGGCTGACAGCATGCTGTGCTTACTCAAAGGTAAAAGACTTCAGCATCAGTTTACATTCTTTGATCATTACTTTTGCTTCTTTTTGTCATCATTCAGTATTTTAAATTTTCTAATGCTGGTAGAAATGGATACATTAAGATCAATCACCTTATTCAATAACATAGAAGACCCCATCAAAGGCCACTTTATTGCCCAGATCTTCCAATACACTTGCAATAGTCACCAACTTCCAGTCATGACAAAAAATCAAGGGCACTGCTTTACCAGACAGCAACATCCTGCCTTGTTTTCTGTCCACTTCCTCCCCTCCTGCAATTCAGTTTGTTTTACTGCCACTGTGTGTTTTGGCAGAGCTCTGAAACTACAGCCCTTTGATCCTGTGACACGGGCTTTGGGCTCTGAAGACCAGCTATGGGATTCTTTTTGTCCAGCCACAAGGCAGTTCTTTTCTCCTTCCTACAAGAAACCAGGACAAACTCCCTCCGGAACCGGGGTTGTAGTGCATGCACAGGAAAGCCCTCCCTGCCTCCTTTCCTTTGCTCCCACCTCCCTGACCAGGCATTAAATATGTAGCAATAATGAGTACAGCAGCAGAGACAGAGATGAGATGGGTCATGTGTGAATGTTGTGGATTTCTTTTCTCTCCAAACTGAGCCACACAGGGCAAAAGATACTCCATAGGATAATAAAGAACAGGTTTTTGGAGCTGTCCTGTTTTTTGCACTATAACTTTGTCTAACAGCATTAGTTAAGCACAGCTTGTGCTTATAGTAGGAGAGTAGAAAGATTTAAACTAGGCAACCATTTCCTATTTCACATTTGTTCTCTTAAGGCTTTCTTTTTTAAAATAGAATAGCCACCACCTATGCATACTATTTTTAAAGCCAGACAAAAATCTTACCAGCAGCAAAGGGCAGATGACAATTAAGAGAATTAAACCTGCCAACATACAGCTCTTCTTGACAGCTTGCTGTGCACAGCTCAGAATATAGTGCTAACAGACCCTGCTCAGCAGACATCCACAAGGTCTGGTCGACAGCCCTTGCCATCCATTTCAGACATTTAGGACAAGAACTATACACCCAAAGGGGTAAGAACTGGGAAGACTCCTTGGTTGTCATCTTTACTGCAGAGTTAATATGCGTTACTGCTCAGATGCCAATTCTTACTTAATTCCCAGAAAATACGAAGTCCTAACACTTGAATTCAGTAATTCCTTTTTGTCTGAGCTAACTGCTTTGAAAGGCTCTGAATTGAAGGCTAAAGCACAATCAGAGCTTTCTTTCAAGCTGGTACACAATGTGTCATGTGATAAGGATGGACCAAGTGCTGTTAGCCCTCTGATTCCTTCCTGTGATCCTTTTCCTGAGGACACACAGGTGCCTCAGGACTCACGGGAAGGATCAGAGAGCGGCCCTTAAGCCTGCAGAACCACAAGATAAACAGCCAGAAATCCCAGCAACGTGTACAGAGAAATGTAATAGCCAGACAGAGCTGGAATGCATCAAACACAGTGATTAGACTATATAAATGTGACAAGCTTAAATTCGCTGCAGATCAACTCTGTAATGAAGTCTTTCCTCTTCTGAATTAGATTAGACTAAATGATGAACATGAGTAGAAGACTGGATATGCCTTCCTTTATGGTACTGCATGATGATTAACAAAAAAGAGGATGATTTTCACAAAACACATTTGATAGCTACTTTTGACATCACAGATTTTTGTTTTGGCTACCTTGTTTCTCTGTGTGGACAAATAAGCAGGTAGGTTTATGTACTTAGAAAAGGAAATAAATTTTTCTGACTGTTGTAAAATCTTTACTCTTCACAACAGACGAAATATTTCTCTGCTGTGGATTAAATCACTGTGTTTATAAACCAGGAATGCATCACAGAAGTGAGTCTCTGGCAACACTAGCAAACACCAAGTTAGCATGCTTGAAAATTCTATCAGAAAGAAATAAAGAAGAAAAAAAGACAATTCCCAAAACCTAAGCCGGAACTTCGGGTTGCATGTCTGAGCAGATTTGCCCAAATAAAACAGTATTTTATACACTGAAAATATGGAAGATTTACATACAGATCCCTTTGCTAAAAATTAAAAACCAACAGCTTCCAATTCTCTCACTATACACATTTGAAGATCAGAAAGATGTGGACTTTTTTTTTTCTAAATGTGAGAACCAAACAACTACAGCTCCTTGACAATGAGTAGCTGACGGCCAGCTTAAAAAGGGGGCATTATATTTGGTGTAATTTAGCTCAAGTATGTGGTCACTTTCATACTGTATTAAAAATTGTGAGCAGGCAATGTTATATACATTAGCTCTTGATGGAAGTTTAGACTGTGGGAGAAAGTCTGCTGGGAAGCTAAGAAAGAAAGGACATTCATTTGTCTATGAAGAAAATCAGATAATCCCTTGATCCTGGAAATTTCAGCATGTGAGTCATTCCTAATGACTAAAATTAGGTCAGCATAGGTAAGCATTTCCACTCATCCCATGGTTCAATTTGACCCTATTGATCTCTTACAATGGCATAATTGTTTGTGTGACTGTTACAGCCTCACAGATGCTCTAATGTACTTTTAAATTTAGTTTGAAATGTGCAGTCTCTCCCTGTAGGACCTCACACAGACTTCCTTTGTTGGACAGAAGTAGATATTGTACCATCAGATGACCAAGACCCTAGTTTGAGGTTTTGTTTGAGTCTAAGAAAATTTGCCTTAAAGGAAAAAAAAAAAAAGGGGGGAGGGGGGAGTAGCAAGGTGAAAAGTAATAAATAAATTTGTCCTAAGACAGAGTATCATGAGATCTAAGAGGATTTTAAATACTTCTCTTGATTTTCACTTTACCTATGTCATTCAGCCATATTAAAAAAGATAAAATCTGTGTGAACTTTAGGGCCCTAACTGGATTTACATCTAGAAGCAGCTAGGAGCAAGTCTAAAATTAGGAATCAAACCTCCCAGAACTGAATGGTGTCCATGATGTTGTCTAACAGCAGCTCTTTTTGTGTGAAAATACAAAAATATTACTATCCACAACTATTCTCCTGGTACACAGTACCACTTGTCACAGAAAATGCCAATACAAGCCTCCTATGTTTCATCTGTAAAGAGCAGCTTTGCAAACTGCACCAGACAAGATCTCACACAACAGGCCCATACGAAGATCACAGTTGATTCTTTGATGAATGCATGACTTTTATATGCTGATAAATGTATCAGTCACTTCATCCACTGGAGTACATGGTCCAAAGTTGAAATCCAAAGACTGATACTTTACCTTTTGTCTTTTCCGGAGGATCCAGTTCTTCCAGAGTAGAAGCCTGACTTGCCTGAAGAATTTCATTATTCTGCACCAACACTTCTGGTTAACCTGTGGCAAAGGATGCACTGCCATTTCTCAGTTGACAGCTGAAACAGACCTCAGATCAAAGTAATTGCTTTCTGTTCTTCTTTTAAGATAATGTTATCATAGAGATCAGTCCCTTTCATTGTCTGCACCATTTAATTTTGCACTTGATACACTCTCATAAATGAAAAAAATCATGTTTTTTCTTTGTTTGGAGACTGTTTCCTGCAACACATTTATCAGCATCAAAAAGCAATAGAGAGGAAAGGCATCTCTCTTGAATGAAAAAAAGTCATGAACATGGAATCCAGCTATTAACTTCAACTTGCAAGTAATAAAAGCAATTAATTGTTCCATCATTTATCAGATTAAATCTGTGCTTTCAAATTATTTTTTCCAATAAAAGATGGATTCATGTCTGGGACACTGGCTTATATTAAACCATTTAGTTATGATAAAGAGAGAATTAGGTTATTCATTCAGACACACTATAAATGTATATTTATTAACACAGGCTGGAATAGATTTTGTAAAGGCAAATAAATTTTGTTATCAAGTTATCAAAACCCCACAGAATCTCAGCAACTCCCACTATATTTTAGAAGGGATATAACAGATTTTAAACTGTTGTATGTTCTATTTTTTAGATTCATTACTCATTTTAATCACCATGAACTTTTACCTTCAAAAGGAAAAAGAGAATTTGACATATAAATGTAAATACAAATATCAGATACAGACAACTGGGGGAAAATAAACAAACCATTTAAATTTGTGACCTGTATCAACTTCCTAATTTATAGCTGCTTTATGGGAACTGAATGATTGAAAAGTGGTTTGTTTATGAGTGGTTAGTAACTGGGATCATGTGGAAAAGGAAATGGAAGTTAGATACTGGAAAGCACTTTCTAATAATTAGAATGGTGAAGTAGTAGAACTGATTGCTTGGGAGGGCTGTGAGGCCTCCATTGCAGGAGATTACTCAAACCTCTATCAAGGTTACACACTTAACACTGCTCACGGATTAGCCAGTTTGTTGGGTCTCTCTTGCTGCTATTCTTACAGATTTTCCAGAAACAAAATCCTAGTAAGTGGAGGAAATTTTGTCCGATTTTAAGAGATAAGATTTAGAGAACACATCAGAATATTTTGGCCAAATGTGTCAAGAGAGCATTATTTATAAGTATTAGATAAAATCTGTCCTAATTGATGGTTTCAGAAAATCATCTCAAGTCTATATTTTATGAACAGGAAAGGAATTTAGACCTCAACCAGGGAGGAGGAGATAGTCAGTACTGTGGAAAGTCTGGCACCAGTCCTTGCTAATCCTGCTGGAAAGGGATCCTAAAGCACACACAGATCTCTTCTGAGGTTCTGGGCATGGAAGAGATTGGAGCAGGATACTTAAGGCCAAACTCAGCTAGAATTGGCGTGCTGCTTATTTGGGATCAAATAAAAACCCAACAATTCTGCAGAAAGAGTATCTGTGCAAATCCAATGATACCAAAACCTGAAGCATTTTCCATATTTTGGAGGTCAGCAGTTTCATGCTAATTTCAATGGTACTCCATCACTTCCAATTGCTTAAGTTACAGAGCACCACAAGAAGTGAGTCTATAAAAAGCTACTGCTATTGTAAGGAGTAAATGGATTAACATTTGATGAAGAGATGCACTTTTGAGGTATGACAGCCTCCCACTTTGAGTAGATAAAAGCTAAAAGGAACAAACCGCATAGCTTGGTGACTGTGTCAAACACCGTAAGTTGAAAAACAATACTGGAATCCTAAACACACATCATGACGTGCAGAAGAGAACATGTTTTGTTTTGGGAGATCTAGCTTCACAGTGATGGGATTTGAAGCCTATTTCAATCCATCACTACCTTCACAGTGAAGAACTTCTTCCTTACATTTAGTCTAAGTCTATCCTCTTTCAATACCCCTTGCCCTATCACTACATGCCCTTGTAAAAAGTCTATCCCTAGCTTTCTTGTAGGCCCCCTTTAGGTACTAGAAGTCTGCTATAAAGTGCCCCCAGAGCCTTCTCTTCTCCAGGCTGAACAACCTGAATAATTCATTCTGAAGAATGAATCCTGCAAATGGGAAGAGTCAATTTTGTTCTAGCTCCTCTTGCCTTCCTCTAAACCCCAGGCAGGCACTGCAATCCTTCTGCAACAGCTGTGAAAGGAAATTCAACTCTTCATGTCAAGGCCATAAAAACTGTGGCTTGCCAATGGCCTGGCCTCTTTTCCTCTTGGCTCTTTACTGAGCCATCCATCATTAAGAGTTTATCTCCATGAGAGATTCCCTGGTAGTACTGAAAGTCTTCATTAATGTTCCTAAATCTCTCACTATGTATGACATACTTGCACCTCTCTAATTTTCACTACTATTAATGAGAAAATTTGTAGTAGGAGATTTTAAATGAGATTAGGATTGCCAGATAAAACAGCTGTTAGCATTTGCTCTGGAAAATCTAGCTAATTTTTCTGAGACTAAAAATATAAGTAGTAAAGAAGCCAGAATCAATAACTGCAGAGGAAAAAAAAAAAAAAAGGCAGTAAGCTATCCAGATTGTAGTTGCTATTTAACCATGAAGGTTTTATACACTTAGCCTTACTAGTTACATTTCTTGATAGTGATGGGGAGAGATATTCCTTGTTTCCTAAAGGGAACAGCTTCACAGATACGAGAGTTAAAGCATATTATAGAATCACAGAATCATTTTGGTTGGCAAAGACCTTTAAGATCATCAAGTTCAAAACTTATAATGTTTAACCTTATATTAAACCTTATACTGCTTAGAAATCTGAATTAGACAGGTGAGCATGAGACAGAAGCACAGTAAAAATTGAATTTAAATAATAGTCTCAGAAGACACTGGACAGATAAGCCTCATATTCTGTAGCATCACAGAATAAATAAGGAATAATTAAATTTCAATCCTGAAATATCCTTTCCTATCTGGGTATTACTCAGAGAGACTAACACAGAATTTTGTGGCTAAGATTCAAGCTCTACTAATTTATCTAGAACAAAACGCTATAATACAATAATGGAGTAGGACCATGGTAAAAATAGTACCTAGAAATAATGTGTTGAGTACTCCAGTCGAGCTCAGGAGGTACATAAACTTCTAGAGTGGTTAGTCATGGTGGACATTATCTTCATTCCTTAAAGGCAGCATCCTGCTCACAAAATCAGTGGTGGCTTGAGACAGCTGCAATTAGAAACAGCAGAGGCACTACAAGAAATTAATTAAAAAAAATCCAAAGTTTCTTAACATAGATATTAACCCCCTCCTAGAACCAGAAAAAAGCCTCACACACTTATGTGTTTCTCATGCAGTTTTTCATTAAGAAGCTAATGTAAATTCTGACTGTTCCTATTTAGAATGGCACATGCTTGCTACCCGAAGACAACTTACTCAGGGGATGTGACATATATGACATAGGAAAATCTGTGTTTTGATAATTTTCCTTTTGTAGGAACTATTTTCCTTTCCAGGGTGCTGACTGTAAGTGCCAACAAAAATAACTTGATTCTATCACCAGTATATTATTGAAGTGAGGGAAAACTCTTACAAAGCCTCAACTTGTGAAAATAAAAACCAGCACTTTTAACTTTTTTTTTTCCTAGCAGTTTCTATTACAACATGGAAGAATGATTTGCAAGCATACATTCAAACAGAAAACTCATACAAATTGATGACAGAAGAAAGTGAAGTAATTGGTTACATCCATTGTTACAGCTAATTTTAATAGTGTACTAAATATAAATTCTGATCTTAAAACAGTAGAAATAAATTAATGTAAATATTTACATAAAATAAACCTAAACAAACTAATTTCTCTAAGTTTAATCCTATTTTACAACCTCCAGGACAAAAATCAGGAGAAAAAAAAAAACCCAAGAGTTAAAAATATCTTTACACAGAAGTAATAAAAAAAAAAAAAGGCCTCTTCTTCACTCTTCTGGCCTTTCTACTTCAGTAGGAAATATGGCAACAGCTTTTACCACCTAGACCTTCTTGCCAGACAGCATATATTCTAGTGTTACAGCTGGAACCACAAAAAGGTGTCTGGGTTAAGAATGAAGTTAACCACTTAATTCTCAGCTGACTGAGAGGAGGAGGCTGTAGACAGTCATGCAGTGAATCAGGTATTTCTGTTTTACTTTGCAAGGCGAGTAACAGTGAGGCCTAGAAGTGAGATAAGCAAATTAGCATCATGTAGAGTAAGGTTTTGTATTTTGAGTGTCTTCTAACAACAAACAATAGCTCTTCCCTGACTTCATTCTGGACATTCAGTAGAACATTCCTGGACAACAGCAGTTAGCAAACTGTCCTCTTACCCTGCTTATAATGTATTGATTACATCTTATTATCAAAAGCTATCAAGAATTTATCGCAACTGAGTACTTAAGTCATTGTCTTATTAATTTAATCATTACTTACAGTATGTTCCCACTTTTTCTGAGGAGCATGATCTCCTCAGGGATACTGACGTATCAGAGCTTTCCTCATTACCATCAGGTTAAGAACAGGGCAATATGTTCATTAAATCTCCAATTCTTTAATATGATCATGACAAACAAGTATCACCCTCGGTAACGTTATTATTGCTTCAACCATATGTCTGCCAATATAGCCTTAGGGAAGACAGAAGTCTTTCCCACTACTTCAAAACTTAGTTTATGACATTTTCAGTAATTTCTCTAAGCTCAACTTGTTTCATGAAGGTGGCATAAGTGCTTTTTTGTATTGGAGTCAAAGTTTTAGAGAGTGGGAATTTCTTCTAGGCTTTCTAGATGATTCAGAACGCCAGTGACTGGAAAAGACCTTTTTTTTTTTCACCCCATTCATTTTCACAAATTATTCTGACAGAATTTATGGCCTTGCTGTTGCTATACTTCCTTTGTGAAAGATCTGGAAAGTTTGTCCTTGTAACATCTGCAAGTGCAGAAATACAGACAGTTCAGTACATTTCTTCATGGACCATCACTCTCAAAGAACAGAAAGAGCAAGACACATAAGTACACACACGATTACAGGAGAGAAAGAAAGATTTTAATTCTTTTCATTTTTTCTTCAAATTTATATTTTCTAAAACTTCTAAAATGTCAGCAAGCTGCAAACTCACACAGAAATACGTTAGGATAAATACAGCATGAACTTGTGTGTTCAGACTCCGACCTCCAGAAATGCATTCAGAGAGCTTTGCAAAAAGCTCTGCCCTGCTTGAACTTGAGTACTTAGTAAATCAATTTACATATTAGTATTATGGATCATTTCATGTCTCCAACCTAAATTACCCCCAAATAATATGGTGAGATACAGAAGCAAAAAAAGCACTGAGTGAGCACTGAATTCTTTATAGATTTCCATCTGTAAGGGTTGAAAGAGCAACAATTTTTTTGCAATGCAGCAAGAGTGCTCACATTGGGCAATGGCTCTGTGTTAAGAATTACCACAGCTTCCCTCACTGCCTCATTGTGACTGTGCTTCCAAGTAGAAGTTGAATACCAATCCAGCTTTCACTATTTAAAGAAATAAAAAATTAAAAAGGATTTGGTAGCGTATGCCTGTTTCTTTTTCCTTCACAGGGCTTTACAGAGACCTTTGCGAATCCTCCATGAAAGAGTTTCACTGAATTTAACAATTGGCAGATTTACATGAGAGCACACGGCAGCTCTGACAGCAGAGCACTGCACTTGGCACACTGCTGCCTTCCTAGCACCATCTCAGGACGTTCAAGGCTCTGCACAGATTTGTCACTGAAACCACAGATTTTAACCTGGCTTTCTTCACAGAGGAAGACGTAGCAACCTCCTCTTTTACATGTGGCTTTGATCTAATTTCTGCTGGACATATGTTCATATCACAGCTGACACTCACCACGCTACAATCTTAACAGAGAAACAAAGGGCTTTATAAAGTCATAGAAGCAAGTCCACCCTGATTAATGGCAGCACAGAGCAATTAGTGCTGCTGATGTTGCTCAGTCACAGACTGTTTAAGCACTATGACTATGTCTGAGGCAACCAGACAATTTAATAGTTTTTTTCAGCAAGCACACATTTTAACCCTGAGATTCTAAATCAGGTTGGATTTTTTTTTTTTCCCCCCTGCTTGGATGTACAGAGACAGCTCTAACAGATTATACTAATCTCTCCTAATTAGATTTTTTTACATCACAAATGGATGATGGCAGAGTATTTGTTTTCTGTGATCAACTACATTATCTGTGCCAGTGACTCATTTTTACTTTGTAAAGTGTGTTATCTTCGGGAGTAAACAAAGAAAGCTTATACAGGGCACATCACTTCACATGGGAGGGAAAAATACAGTTCAGCCTACAGAGCACACCGCACAATTTCTCTGGTAGTTTTACCCACAGTTGTCACTGACTTAGTTGTTTCCTAATGATCTGTAGTTTGTTAGCAACAGCAGCAAAAAAGGAGTCATTTCAATTATGTATCAGACCACAATGAAAGCAGTAAGTAGAAACAGACATTCAGTGCTAGTACTTTTGTTATGCCTATAATAGATACCTGATAACACAAAAAGCTACCTGTGATGTACTTCATAAATACATAGGACCATATGTTACGTGTGGTGTTATCCCCTCACCTACACAAGCCATAGTTTTAACAGCTATTTCAAACACTAGCATTTTATTAGCTTTATTTCCAGGCTTATTCCTGACTTCTGACTACAAGGTCAGATCTGGTTAAATGCTGTTTGTCCAGCAAATTATAAAAACATCCCCAGTAAAATCTCCAGCAACAGAAGCAAAGATTTCTTTAAAATTAATAGAACTTTTTTTAAAGTTACCTCAAAAGACAGCTTTGAAAATATACACACTCGTGTACAGGGTGTGCTCATGGACCAACACTTCTAATTTTCAAGAATAGTGCTTTCCAGCATCCAGGCAATTTCTTAACTGTAGAGATCTTCTTTCTTATACCTGTAGAAGAGCATGTCCCTAGACACAGACTTGCTAGAAAGCTGACACAATTAATGCTAACACAATTCTGCCCAGGCAAACTGTAGGAGTGCGTGTGTATAATCTTATATAACCAGATACACCTATGTATGTGCAGAGAAAACTACACATACACAGGCTGGGGTTTTGTGAGTTAAGTTTTGCACCCAGCAATCTTACACTGCTGGGGAAAACCCAAGCTGAAGGCTTTAAGTTTTTTCTAATGTGTTTCAGAGGCCTCCCTCCAAGAAATAGCAAAGGAGTGACCTGAAGGACAAGAATGGGAGTTCTGTTAAGCTAGGGTCAAATAATATTACTTGGATATGGCTGCTAGTAAAAAAAAAAAATTAAAAGAGAAAGGAAGTGAGTTGCACTACTTGAATAGATGGCAAAGAACAAGCCGCAAGGAAATGAGTGCACCGGAACTGGTGGGAGCTGTATTATTCAGGAGGTTGCTGATATAATGGTTCAGGGGGAGCACTGACAAGAAATCAGAGAGAGTAAGAAGAGGCCCAGTGAAAGTTCTGATTGAAAGGTGTATTCGTCAGAAGAAAAGACAAGCAGAATCAGACTCCTTTACAAGTTGTAACAGAGAAATAAGGCATATTAAACAGATCCCATCAATGTGGAAACCCAGCACCCCCATCTGTGGTTAAACAAGCACAAAGCACACCAAGTGCAAACTCAGAAAGCAGGCTTTCTGCTTCTGGTACAATCCAGTTTAACTTAATACAGACACTTTTCTGTCATCCAGCAGCATAAGAGCCGAGAAGCAAGGCTTTTGCTAGCATCCACCCTCCTCAAACATTTTACATTTTAAAAGCTTTAGGACAGCTTTTTCTTTTCAAGGATTCCATGCTTCTCTGAATTAGAAGCAAAACTCCCTCTCCTCTACAAAAACAAATGGGCATGCAGACAGAACATTTTATTTAGAAAGGCTTTTCTCCGAAGTATCCTCCTGTGAAATTTATTTCTATGTTGACATGCTTATATACAATAGCATTTCTTGTAAATATCAGCCATTCCCCCCAGAAAAACAACTTTTCTAGTGGAAAATTGAAATGGTTTATCCCATCTTCCAATGCATACATTCATACATAGATTGACAAGTTGGATGGACCAGTAAGAACAGATTTATAGTGAAACAGTGACCCAGCACCTACATACTAAAAGTCTGGGGGCTACTTCAAATGGGCTGAACATGCATTAGCAGCCGCAGCACTTCAGATACATTGCTGAAGTACATGTTCCAGTCCAGTCTCATCCAAAAAGAATCAAGTTTGTGTGCTCTGAGGTCATCATGTACTGTGAATCACAGTGGTAGATAGTCTTAAAATGTACAGACCTGCTCTGAACTAAGTTACCAATCTTAGCATACACACACTAACTGCCTTCAGAAATTTCACATCAGCTTTCAGATGAACCCAGTTAGGCCTCTGCTACATTACAGAAGCTAAAGTATTCATGGATTTGCAAGCAAAACAAGAACTTCTTAAATAGAAGAAAAACAACCAAACACAAAAAAACAACCAAACAACAACTTACCACAAAAACTTACCTTCTGTGAGCACTACTATGTTAGGGGAAAATGTTTCCAAAGGAACATTCAACTTAGCTGCAAGGAAACACATATCTTAGATGCAGTTAGCGCTTACAGAATAACACTTCTCAGTTGTAAGGAGATTGTTTTAATCCTCTGCTTGATACAGAACAGCTCAATCTCTTGAGTTTAAGGACACCTGCATAAAAAATCCTCTCAATACAACCAGCATGAGCACTATCAAGTCTGTACTAGGAAGCTGGTATTTCTGAAGGTATTTCTTCAGATCTGAACCAACTCTGCATTTGAAAAGATGGTCTCAGAAGAGTAGTTCTGGTAGCATTAGGGGCCCTGCTAAACAAACAGCTGTCACGACTAATTAGGTCAGCGATTTATGGAAGCCGGTACTCTGCCAAACCTTTAAGAGGGATGAAGCAGTGCATTACGATTTCAGAAAACGCAATTACCGAGAAAATCTGTCACAGAAAGGTTTCCTCCCCAGAGAACAAGCCGCAGGGTGCTGGCACTTCTCATGACCCAGACAGGACCCTGTCACCTGGGGCAGGAGGGTGGGGTTACTGTAATTCAGCTGGGGTGACGCCATTTCAAACACAAGACCTCAGGAAATCTATATGAGATCCGAAAAAAACCCAAAACAACAAAAACCAAACAACAACAACAAAACAACACAAAACCCCAAAACAATAGGGACCATTAGTAGCATTTCGAGTCAAAAATAACGCTAGTCTTTCCCCTCAGCCTAAGGCTGTGAAGACGCGGCCGGTCACCTCCCGCCTCTGCCGCGCAGGCTCCTCAGGGCTCCAGCCTGCGGGAGGCGGCCGCTGTTCCTCGGGGCTGCTGAGGCCGTGAAGGTCTCAGAGGGAGGGCAAGGCCTTAGTGCACCAGCCCGAACCAAATAGCCCTGACGGCAAGGTGCAAACATGTGCAAGAGTTTAACAATTAAAAAGTCACACAGCAGCCCTTAAGCCCCTGCTTCCCAGGCCCCCTGATCGGGCAGGAAAGTTCTGGAAGGACCCTCCAGCCCCCATGCTGCATCTCCTCCTGCAGCATCACCATGCTTGGTAGCAGGGTCACAACTCTTAAATAAACTTCAGAGGTTTTAATTTCAAAAGAAGGGCACGTGGTCCTACACTTATATTGCATAAAGAGTCAAAGACCTTATAAAGCAGGGATATACATAAACCCATACATTTTAGCAGATTAATTTTTTCATAAAATAACACAGGTTTGAGACACCTAATCCCATAGCTACAGGTGTAGAGAGCAGCAGTGTGTTCACCTGCTCCTGGCCGAGTGTGCTAGTGGCTGGTTGGCTTGAACAAAGACCCAAAGCACACTTAAAAGAGCAGAATGTTCTTCTGTTTCACACGGATTGGTATATGCTACTGTAATTCTCCATCACAAGAGCCTGCTCTGGGGAGAACTGGAGACCATCTAACTAGATGAACTTTTTTTTTTTTTATTTACAATTTAAGCCATTAACATATTCACACAATGGTTTGGGGTGGAAGGGACCTTCAACAACATCCAGTTCCAAACCCCAAGCCATGGGCAGAGCCTTGAACACTTAACAGGGAGAGAGGGCTTCCACAACCTATCTGGGGAACATGTTTCAGTGCCCCGCTACCTTTACAGTGAAGAACTACTTCCTTATATCTAATCTAGATCTATCCTATTTCAAGTTGAAAGCTGATACCCCATGTCCTACCACTAAATGCCCTTGTAAAAAGTCCCTCTCCAGCTTTCCTGTAGGTCCAGTTCAGGTACTGGAAGCTTCTGTAAGGTCTCATGAGACCCTTCTCTTCTCCAAACTGAACAACCCCAACTCTCTAAGCCTGTCTTCATAAAGAGAGGTGTCCATCTTCATGGCCCTCCTCTGTCCCCCCCCCTCCAACAGCTCCCTGTCCTCCTCCTGTTGTGGGGCCCAGAGCTAAGAGGTCAGTTCTCTGCTACACATATGCTAAAAAAAATTAGAAGTATAGTGAGACAAATTTAAGGGTAGTTCACAAATTCATTTGCCATCTTTAATATGCCATCATTAATTTGGCCTTAATGTATACTGATCAGCACCATCCTTTCACAGCTGTGCTACGCTACAATGCCTGCAATGTTTCATAAATGCTATTTCTGCTCATTAAACAGTTGTGTGGGGTTCCTTCCCTATTCTCCAAGTGGAACAAAGTCCCATCTATGTTAAGCCTTTATCCCTCCTCCTATGTTATTGTGCACCTCACAATACCACTCTGGGCACAGGGTAGGATCTGGCATCTTCAGCTTTTCTGTAGTTTGAGGCAGCTCCACAGAGAAAGGTGTCCTAGCATGGCCAGAACTGTCCAGTGGTAGCATGACCTTAGTCAAGAGTGCAAGCCATGCTTCCGTGGAAACAGGGCAAGGAAGCAGAAGCTCAGTGTTGCAAGTTTAGCATCTTTTGTTCTGGAAACTAAAATTGGATTAACATCCACTGAATGCACGGAGGGATATTATTTGGGATATTTTGGGAAGGCAAAAGGATCGGAATAGGAAATTCCCATATATTTTAATTTTGTAAAAATAGAAAAGTGGTTCTTTGCTTTTCCTGTCCTCTTGGTTCTTCTATCACTAGAAAGTACCATGTTAAAATAACTAAGCTAGACTATGTGAAAAAGGGTCAAGATAATTGTCATTATCCAGAACAGCATGCCAGCCCCTGTGCCCAGAAGACAGATGCAGAGTGCTATACTATTGCAAAGGCCAAATATCTGTATTTTAATAAGTTAGAAGAAATCCAGATATAGAAGCCATAGTCACTGAAATGTTAACAAGTTAATATATTTTAAAGCAAATATAACAGTGTACACATAAAAACCATTTAATACAAAGTGAAAACCATTAGATGCACCTACTAATGCAGATTTTTGGTTATTTTCAGCTCTTTCAGTGAAACTTCGAAAAAATGCTCTTCATTTCAGTTACACCAAGTTAAATAGTGAAACTGATCTATAGCAAGCAACTCACTGCCTCTTCATTCACCTCGGAAAGACAGCATCACTGCAACTGCTAAGTCTCTCCAGAAGGGCATCCAAACACAACAGGCTGTACATATTTGCCCCACTCACTAAGCTATACAGGAAACCAGATGTGGATTGATTACTACTTGTGAATAGTAAAGCTCAGTAAGTGCATCCTCACTGTACAAAAAAAAATTAGTGACAACATAGAAAACAGGCAACAGATAACGACGTCTGCCTAAAATATACACATATGGTACATAATTATGGGCCACGGTGGCCAGTATGTAAGTTTGTTCAGGAGCAAAGCTTTAATTGCACAGATTAGAAAACTGAACAAATGCTTTTACAAAGCAAAGCACAAGCTTTGGTTTATGCTTAGACAGTGAACATTAAACCTTCCATTTTTATCATAACATCTACTATGAAAAATGGCTCCTTTGACTGCTACATGCCATAGTAGTTTGTCTAGGGATAAGCACTCCATTCCATACAATGAAATGAAGCTCAGTTTCTTATTCAATGAACCCATTAGCTGTATCTGGACTGGGAATGAATTAAATCTTTATGAAAAGCTACTGAATTACAAAAGTTTGACTTCACAACTCTCCCCACCCCACACCCCCGCACCCCATCTTAAAATGTTGCATATATAAAAATAACTCAAATATGGCACAAAAGTGGGATTCTCAAGGGAAGGCAAAGGACAAAGGGAAGCCTCCACTGGCAACATCAACAAATTGCATACAGTCCAAGAGGAATTTGCACCCTATACAAAATGAGCTTCCCTGTGTTCCAGTTCTTGGATTCTTTTTGGTCTCAGT
Organism: Megaceryle maxima; assembly: GCA_024605025.1. Lineage (NCBI taxonomy): Eukaryota > Metazoa > Chordata > Aves > Coraciiformes > Cerylidae > Megaceryle > Megaceryle maxima. The sequence continues at coordinate 48,837 of JANHGN010012923.1, read as the reverse complement.
CTATGATAAGTAGGCTTCAGATCTGTGGGGTGAATATCCTCTGAGCTAGTTTTTTTCTCATTTGTGTTTTGTTCAGGATCACCTGATGGAAGTGCAGAGCTCCTAGCCAGTTTCACAGTATTATCTTGGTGAAGCACAGAGCTAGCACTGGTTGGTGCACAAGCTTTAGCAGAAGAACCCTCTTCATTTTGTTTTGATTTGTTACAAGGTGGTTTATAAAATGTTCCTGGAGGTGGCTGCAATGTTCTTGGTGCCCTGAAGGCAGCAAGAGGATTGGCATCAGGACTATTCCCTTCTGTTGCTGTCCTTCCTGACCTGACAGAAACAGAATATGGCTTTGTAGGAAGAATGGCATTAGCTGAATTGCTACCAGTGCTGCATGATGTGGATAAGGCACCCGCAGTTCCACTTTCAAGTGCTCGGATCTCCTGGGGCACATTAGTCATGATCATTGCTGTCCTTGCTGTGATATCATACTGTTTATATTGCTTGTCCCAAGTTTTTCGCAGCATCTGAGTGTCATAACAAGGAAGTCTGCAGCAGGTACTAACAGCAGGGAGTGCCTTCACCTCTGAAACTTCTTCAATAGTAGGGCTCCTGCCAAGCTTCTCTGGACTTACTGCTCCTGTGTTGCGTGAATTTTTTTCATTCAAAACACACGGAGGAAGTATTCTGTCTACAGGTAGGCTCACAGGGCGAGTAGTAGGTTTTGTCCTTGGAACCCGCAATGGAACTTTGGTAATCTGACGGTTAGGTTTTGCAGGAAATAAATTAATTTTACAGCTGTCTTCACCTAGAGAAACATATGAATTGTCTCTCTCTGACGCTTGACTCACAGCATTACCTAGAAACACACAAACAGATGTGACTGGATCTTTGTACCAAATAAAAAGAGAAGTCAACAAGACTTGTATAGAAGATTTAAAGTTAGTTTAGCAAACCTGGCTTTTTTGGAGCCGAAATATTAATATCCAAAGTGCTGGTAGTTGATGAGTCTGTCAGAGAATTACTCTTCCCTGAGCCTTCTGGTCTAGTTCCAGTGAGTGGCAATAATGCACATTCTAAGGGGAAAAAAAAAATCATCAAAACACATTAATTACTGGATATTGGTTTGCAGCACCACAGTGCATTTCAGAAATCCATTTCTCTTAAACACAGGTTTATTGAAAGCCGTTAGAAATATTTAATTCTACTACACTAACTACTAATTACATTACAAAGATAAAAAATATATACCCAGCATTGGTAAGCAGGTTTTAATCACTTGCTTCTGTGCATGTAGCTCTTCAATTTAATCTAATGCAGCCCTGACTGATTCTTCACACACCCCAAGACTTAATAAAAGCACACTAACCAGTTATAGATGTATCTACATGTTCTTTTGTATTCTTGTTATTGTCTGATTCCAAAAACAGTGTAGCTGTTTCTGAAGCTCTACTTTCACTTGGAGCTATCAGAATACCCTGTTAACAAAAGTCAGAGCAAAAGTAAGTGACAACTCAAGAGAAAGGCACTTCCTAACAAAACAAAAATAAACAAACCAACCCAACAAAATATTAACAGAAATGTTCTCTGGAACGCTGCAGCATTTGATACAGAAGATGGCACCGGTAACATCTGCAGCAGCATAAGAAAAGTCACTCACTTCCTTTACAGCAACAAATGACTTCCTCTGCTGCTGTGGCTCCCTCTCTTCTGATGATACAGCAACTCTGACAGCAATGGCAGTTTCTTCAGACTGAGATGTACTCAGAAGTGGTTTCAATGAAACATCAAATATCTTTTCATAGCATGTTATAAGCAGCTCCACTACCCGGGCCTGATAAGGGTAATCCACAAGCGATGACAGAGAAACTGTAGCATCTGTTTGACGTGGCCTGATCAGAGTTGGGCCAAATATTATGCCAAGGTTGCTGGCTGACATTTTATTTTCATCAGACTGTTCTGTAACCCTGCATAGAGGGGAAAAAAAAAACCCACCCCAAACCCTAAGAATTAGAGGGTTTTACTACTTCAGAAAGGCTTTAGAAATGAAAATATTTTCTTACATCTAAAGAGGCTAAAAGATGACAAAAGGGGGGTTTGGTAGGAAGGCAGACTGTTCAGACAGCAGCTTGAACTAAGTGCCTTCCACGCGGGGAGGTGGGGTATAAACTGTTTGCTTCATGTTAGTTGTGGCTATTTAGCATTTCTGGAGTTGGGGAAATGAATGCCTAAGCAATAAGAGAGCCGTGGCCAATATTACTCTTCTGTTAGTCATCAGCTTGGTACGTCCTCACCACACATCAACATACAATCCAGCATTTAAAGTACAAGGAAGTGAGACAGAACTGAAGAATGGTTATTAATCGACATGATACAAGTTTCAATTTTCTGTTGATAGCCACCAAATCACTGCACTACCTGGTTCATATCCCAATTTAAATCACACCCAGGTCCCTGCAGCTGCCACTAGTTACTACTTGTTGACTCCAAGACTAGCAAGGATTCCAGAATAATGGAGCTCAGGTCTTTCCCTCCTTTCTTCCCATTTCGTATTCTTCTCACCTGAAAATTGATTAATTGGAAAAAGAACAGTGTCTTCTAAGGCATATGCAACTTCCTCTACAGTCAACAAAAGGGTATATGAGTTTCCTAGTACGCAGCATGTAGCAGATTAAATGCAAACTGATGTTGGAAAATAAAGTCCCTTTCTCACCTGTGAAGGTGTCCAATAAGGTATTGAAGGGTGTTATAGTTTGGTACAGGCAGTTGTTTCAGAAGATCTTTAATTTTTATGATGATCCTATTTAGTTCAATACAGATTGACTGTCTCGTCTTTGATTTGGGACTAGCTTGTTTAGCATCCAGTTCCTCGTTAACATTCTGGCTTTCTTTTGCAAGTCCAATGAACTCATTGTAAAGCCGAAACAAAATCAAGGGTTCTGGAAGCTGAAGAAATTGAGAACATTTCAGAAACATACTCACACCCAAATTTTAACTTGTTTCTCCTCTGTTTTTCTTCAGCTTTGGTCTAGCATCCTTTCTCAGATGATGACATTAAGCTTTGGATCTGACAAGTGATGGTTTGAACAATCAGGTAACAAAATCAGTCCTCCCCACACCTTTCTCTGGAAGTCTTTTGCTACCCCTTTCCTACATTAGCTTCAAGATTGAGCATTTATCAATATAGGAACCGATTTCAAGAAAGTGATTGCTATGAGGGAGGGCGTTACTTGCACATGCACAAATACTGTCACAATAGAGTAGTTATTTTTCCAGTCTTTGATACGGTATCAGTTGTGATATCAAGTTTGGTCCACATTCCATCTTTAAAAATTGGATCTTAGGCCATGTAATACAATTTTTAAAATTAAGTTTAAGTATTCTCTCAGTAGGAAAATTCATGTTAGTAATAATTACATTACAAAAAAAAAAGATAAAAACCTCAAACTTGACCTATTTGCATTGCCCCAGCTTAGATAAAGGCAGGAAGTAGGAAGACTAGATAAAACTCTATATAATTAAATAATTAGTCTCAAAGAGTGTTTAACTGAGGATTGTGTCTAAAAAATATATTAACTGCACGTGTCTTCTTTCTGTTCCTGAGTATGTTTACCTAAAAACAACGCCAAAAGATCAGCTACAAAGGAAATAAGAAGGAGAATATATTAAACTTTTTTTTTAATATATGGCCTGTTCAAAATATGGAACAATGCGTCAAACTGGTACTCCAGGATGATTTATGTGATACGCTACCTTTTTACTTCAGTAGGCAGAGTACATCCTCATAAGTCTTCAAAAGCACTTAGGTTAATGGTGATGACCATAGGATTGGAATGGTCATCTTTGACAGACAGTGTAAGGAATAGTGTAGGAACATGCAGCTAAGGATTATTCCTTTCTGCATTAACAACTTTTCAGAGTGCCTCAGTAATTTCACTGGGCAACAGCCCAGCCTCATTTTTTCACATACATACTGAAAATGTTTTGGACAATTCAATCATGAAGCTTTAATGCTCCATTTTGAAAGAATAAGATGGATAATCCCTTCATAATGAACACACCATCATGACCATTATGAGTGTTTCATAAAATATTTGTTAGTGTACGTTGACAGCAACATATTAGCATCTGTATGCATGAGGAAGCAAGGAGTGTTTTAAACTTCACGTAAGACATTCAAAAGTTGCCAGAGGTTTTAGAAATGATAACTTCTCTACAAGTGGATAAACAAAAGCTCCTTCTGTGTACGATACTAATACTTAGAGGCACTATGCCCATGTGGGATATGGATTCTAATACCAGCAGCCTTCTCTGTCACAGGCTTCATGTGAAAAGAAGCATAACACAAATATACAAGGCACTCATTTCATCTTCTGCTGCAGGACTGCTAAAAGCATTTTTTTCCTCTTGCACTGAAGAAATACACTATATTACTTTGTTTTTCCATCTGACTTGTCAAGTGCATACCTGGCGGAGGTACAACTTGAGAACATTGCTGATATCATGTGCATAGAGTTCCGAGAGCTCAACCAAATCCTTTCCATTTTCAAAAGCTTGACAAAGCTTTTCCACTCTTGATTTGGCTCCGTTCACACGATAGATGCCCTGAAATTAAAAGGCCAGCACAACTCTAATTTGAAAGGAAAGTATAAAACATAGATAATATCAACTGTACAGCATTAAAATCCCAAGATTTAAAAAAACCCAACTTGTTAATACTTAAGTTTTATAAACATACTTGAGCATACCTTGACATTCAGTGCTCTGCTTTCAATTTCTGATGTACACTTTTTGATGATGAAGGGAATGCCATCAGGAACATTTTTAGCAGCTTGGGCAAATTCCACTCCAAACAAGTGAAGCCTTCCATGAAGTTTTTTGTGCCCACACTGAATAGCTAAAGTCTCTAAACATTTTTTATGGCACGCAAGTGAACACTACAGGGGAGGAAAAGAAAAAAACAATAGAGCACTCACTTTGATAGAACCTGGCACCATAAGAAGTATCTCTTCTGATTGTTACCCCATATGTGAGCATAAAGAAAGATTTATTAGTTTGTTGTGCTTTTGCCTTGAGTTCACGATGATTCTATGAGCTACAGTGTCTTTACTTCTTATACAGAAAAATAACACAAGTTTCCAAACCTCCCAGCTTTATATAAATCCCAAGCAGCAATTTAACTTTCAACTTACCTCCTCACATTCAGCGCCATGAAATACCACTAAGCTGTCACATTCTCTGCATTTAGATGGAGCTCTCAGCTTCCGCAATTTGTGTGTTTGTGCTGCTTTGGACATATTAGCATTTCTAAAAGGTCCTGGAGAATTTGCAGTTTCAGATGTCAGATCATTTAAACCTGGAGAGAATTTCTTTGTTACTGTCATTCTGATATCTGCTATTGAGTAGAGTATTTATTAGGTGGGGGTTTTTTTCCGTTTTGTTTTGTTTTTGGTAGTGTTTTTTTTTTTTTTTTTTTTAAACTGTGCTGCAGAACACAGAATTCTGTAAGTAATAGCAACTATTAATGTAATAAGCACTTCAAAACTCAAGGAAGCAAAACAGTATTACAGTTTTCATGGACACATTTATGTAAGACCATTTGATAATGTGGAATCAAACAATCAGTTTTGCATTTTCAAGCATTTCAGCTTTTTCTTCTATTAATAGCATTTAGGAAATTTAATTCCAGCAGTCATGCAACTGTTCATGAAAGTTTCATTCTATATATTTTAAAATCCTGTACTAGAGGATGGAAGATGACATGGTTTGTCCTGTAATGTTTATGAAATACTTGAAGAGAATACTTTGCAGCAGGGAAGAATTAACACACGCTCATAAAAGAGCCCATATAAAATAATAATAATAATAATAATAATAATAATAATAATAATAAAAAAAGATAAAGTAAAACATTTACTGATTCTTAAGTCTCCTATGACAACACCAAAATATTTTCTAGAGGATCCTGAAACAGAATAGCAACTGGTGCTTTTTGTGACCAATTTTTTTTTCAAGGAATTTACTTAAAATGCTATCAACAAGCCTGAACAAAAATACTTTGTTTTACAGATAAAAGCCTTCAAATTAAAACACAATCACCCAGAAAGCTTCTTAAAAGGTCCGGTACTGATTAAACAATAGCACTCCCAGTGAAAGTTTGCATTTGTTGACATGTTGCCATGCTTTAAATCTGGACCTAAGTTAGTATTATTAATCACAGGCTCATTCCTAGAAGGCCAAGTATGCATTTAGGAAATAAGAAGGGAAGAATTTCCCAAAGGCTTTACTGAGCAAGTGCTACAATCTAGTTCTGAAATATTTGTAAGTACTGCAAGACATCTCAGAACTATTTCTGATAATCCAGTTATTCAGGTTTAGTAGTTGTGGTGACATTGTCTTTATACTCAAAATTCATTTAAGAAATAGAAATGGTCTGGTCAAATCATGAACAGACATTACCCAACCTGCTTATCTAACTTGAGAAGGCTGTTTCGGGATGCATTTTTTTCCAATTTACCAATTACCAACTCTCTGTATCTTTGCATTTAATTTCAAAGTTTAGAAGTGATCTTACATAGGTCAGTGCCAAGCAGCTAATTTTAAATGCAAATGTCTGGAGAGAATGGTTAATGGATAGTTTAACTCAGGAGACTGAAGACACTAGAAATGGTCATAAGCAGCCTGCACAGTTAATCATATAAAGACAATTCTGCACTGCTTCATTAAAATGACCTGAACACTATTTTTCAGCTCTCAAGTGGATGCATACTGTATTGAAAAAACAATGCTGCTGGAAGTCACAGCCTTGTTTATGTGTTTCTCAAACACATTAAAAAGAAAAGCCACACTCTACAATAGAAAACATCTTCTGGGGACTTCAGGTATGGAAACAACATTACCACAGTCTGAAGGAGATGGTGGCTCTCTTTCATCAAGATCATCTGCAGATGACATAGTACCAGTGGAAGGTGTTCGGGGAAGTCGTCTTTTAAAATCCCCTAGCAGATGGGAAAAAATTTTCAGGAAGCTGTAAGTATCAGTTCCACCCAACAGCTCATTTTCATTATAGGCTTTGTCTAACACTTGCTAAACTAGGAACAGTGTCTTCATTAATGTAAAACAGTACAAAGAAAAGACTTCAAATTAGTCTAGCAGTAAGTGTAGCTGTACCTGGGCTAGCAGATGGAGAATCCATGGATCGTGACTCGCTGCTTCCCCCTGCACTTTCAGAATCACTGCACATTCCTCCACTCTGGTTGCCAACTGACCATGATCTGAAAGGTGGCGGCCCTCGCACTGCTTTTGAAAAGAAAATCCACAAATTCCAAGTGTCAAGGACAAAGTTACATTATTTTCTTTTTATTTAAGGACTAACTATTATTATATTCTAAAGAGGAAAACATTGCAAAAGTTACACAAATATACAATATAGTGAAAAGAGACACAGTGAATATTTCAGTAAACGTTTCAGGATGTTAGAAAATTAATTTCGGACACAAGACTCATGCTTTTGCATAAGGCCTGAAATCAATGTAGTATTTATAAAAACAGTGGATTTTCAATTGAAGTTAAATTAAATAGTTTAGTACATTAATCTTGACAGTACTTGCTGCTTGAACTGCATCTCACCTTTCTCATCTCATCTTTCTTGTCAAAGACAGACAACATGCATACTGGCAGTTTTCCATTTGTCCTTACTCTCAAGTACATAGCTGGTTTTATAGGCTTTGACTTGAAAACACATTTTTTAACCCCTTCAGTGCTGCATTTCTGACAGCAAGACATCAAGCACTTTTTTATCCTCTGGTTTTTCTATTTAGAGAATGAACTCCAGATGAAATAGAGAAGAACTACCTTGTATATCTGTGCTGCTGGAAGATCTCTTCTCTCCGATCTTTTGTGAACGATGATAAATTGGGCTTCCCACTTCATCTAATGTCTGGGCAGGAAAATCTCCTGAACACTGAGATAAGTTACCATGTGATGTATGGACACTGTTGGCTGATTGCTTATTAAAAACCCTTCAGAAAAAAAATATAATTTGAAGAGTGAATAAAATAGAATTAAATTAAAAGCAGCACTTTTTTTTTTTGCTCCCCGAGCACTAAAAATGCTTCATTTAATTGCTCTTAATGAACATTGACATGCAATTATTAAAGCCAAATTAAAAGGGTGGCATTTTATTTTTAATTAAATACATGCAACTTTCCAGTGTTTCCTCCTGCTCCCCAATAAAAAATTGGAAAAAAAAAGCAAGTCTCTTGATCTAAGGATCAGACATTCAGAGGCTATTGAATCCTACTTTTATCCCTTCCTCCAAAAGATTCTCTGCCCAGCCATCAAGACCATTCAACTGTAAACATACAGGTGTTAAAATGCTGTGCTTTTTTAAATACACAGAAAATACAATGAAACTACCAGAGAGGTTATAAGTCAGTCCACTGTGGAAAAATCTGCTCTCAAGATCAGGACAGAAAACTGTTACTATTTAATGTAAAATGCTAAAGCACCCTGAGGACAAAAGAGCCTGCTGGCCAAGTTCAGCAGTCAGTAAGCTTTTCCTTAATCAGTTCTACTGTATCTAGCTGAAGGAAATAAAGACCTAAAAACATGTAAAATTACATTTGTCCAAGCTGCTGTCTCTTAAACACAGACCTAAACAATAAAAATGATCCTTTCAAGTCTATGAACATTCACAAGGCCACGTGAAAGAAAACAAAAGGTGAGAAGCAGGGAAGAGGAAAAAAACCAACATACTCCTATTAATCTTAAGCAGTAAATAGCTGGGAGAGCACACAAGGAATCTGGAATTTTATGCTCATTTGTTTCTCAGGGAGCTGCATAGTTAAATCCCCCTAAGTCAAATTTTGAGTAGAGCCTAAATCAGTCTTAAAAGACAGGAAATTTACAGACAAGAACTAAGAATCTCAACTTTAACTTTGGATTTCCTGGCTTTTGTTGGTAGAAGTCTGACTCAAGCATTAGGGTTTTTTTTGTATTTAGTTTCCTTTTGAAAGACGATGACGACACTTCCCTGTAGAACTGTGAAACACACAGATTGAAATGGATATGCTGGTGCTTTAGAGCCAAGATGACTATTTTACAAGAAGTTAAATGTGGAAAAGCATTTCGCATAGACAGAGTAATTTTTGGTTTGCAGCCCTTATTTCCACGTTAGCTGTATCTTTAATAGATTAACAGTAAAAACTGTCATTTTGCACAGGATGGAAAAAAAATAGCTAAGTTATAACACAGGACATGCAGACAACTTTTTTTACTCACATGCATGAGACAGAAGTCAAGAAACTTCCTGCCACAAAGTTGCCAAATGTAAACAATATGAAAGAAGGTATTGTAGCAGCAAGGTCTGTAGAAGAGGAAAAGAACCTCCCAGACTTTCTAAACTGTTTACCAAATACTACTGCCACACCACTGTGTATACAGAGGTCAAAATTTACATTTTTCGTATTAACTACTCTACATTAATGTAGTAACAAGTCAGTTCTTGCACTACAATTGTCAGTGTTTTGTGTTATTACTACACAAAATGACATTCTGCCTTGGAATTTAAGGTTAGGTTTTAATGTCAGCAAGTGATCAAAAGGAGTCAAAGAAATAGAGGACGTTAAAGCATGGCAGAACACTAAGATTCATTTCATTCCTCAAAAAAAAAATTATTTTATTTTACTGTTAAACATGTGTCCCTAGACTTTAATTCTAAACCAAGAGAATGTCACCTTGTAGCTTAGGACTCACCCATCAACCTGGGAACTCTGGTTTTCAAAAGAGCCCGATTCAACAGGAACACCTTCCTTTGGCAAACTTTTCACAAACTCTGAATACTGCTGACCAGGGTCATAGAGTTTGGCACTCTCACAGAGGGACTGGCAGTTAACTGGGAGAGATACAACCTGAGCGTGCTGCAGCTGGAACAGGTTAACTGTTGCCTATTGGAAGAAAATTTCATTATTTGTAGATTTACCTATTTCACCTGCACTTTGCTCAACCCAAATTAATATCCCAATAGAATTATTTATTATTAGTTAAATAATAAGACTAGACAAATTCTAGAAAACAGTAAAATTTGTAGGAATGGACTTTATGCAAGATTCCTGGAAGTCAACTGCAAAAACTTCAACTGTAGTATAGATACTACTATGCCTCTCCTCTCCCAGTTATTGAATCCTCCAGGTAGCAAAGGCAATTCCAATGGCTTCCCACTTCAGGGTGACCAAGAGAAATAGCAAGTTATTCTTTTTTTGCTACTAAGATGACATTTTTCACGCTCTGAAGGGAATTTTAGTCACCACTACAATCATGTAGTTGGAGTTCCAAACCCAGATGAGCTCCCTATCACCCTGAGACAAAAAATGGACAAAACTCCTTGTTGCAACAGAACATATTAACTGAACACTTTCTTTGTTAGATTGCCTAAAACTTCTAAAGTATTTTATTACAAGGCAGAAACCAGATAAGGAAACATGACATGGCTGCTTCTTCAGATTTAAGACTGAGAAGTAGTTTGCAATCTAGATATACTTGGATTTAAAAGTTTGTCCAAGCTTCCTACTGGTCTTACGGGTTGGTTTTTGGGTTGCTTGACAAGGGACGTGAGTGGTTTTTTTTTATTCTCCCTCCCTACTCCCACAAGAAACTGTTTCATTTAAAACCAGTAGATATCTATTAGCATAATGCCCTCAAAGCTTTTTTTTTTTTTAAATGTGTATGTAGAGATGCTGTTTTGACAACCCTTTGCTTATGTACCTGCATTAAACACCTTAGTTGCAATGGATGGTAATTGAGACTGTCATCGAGATTAGCATGCTCTACACTGCAGCATGTTCGTGTCTGTTCTGTGCTTGAACCAAACATCTTTGCTAATGAAAATAACAGGAATGGGAGCTGTACCCTTACGTGAAAGAGTAACACTACTGACATCTTACTACAAGAATTGTGTAGTAAGGGTTCTTGCAAGGCTACACCTTATTAAAAAACAACCTGAAAAACACTGAAGATACGTAACACCCTCCTCCCTTTTATTTTAAGCTTTTAACAAGAAAGAATGCTATGAACATGCTAAAAGTATTCCTTTTTCTATTGGCTTGACCTCTGTCCTTTGAAAACTCTCTATTTTAAGCAGTTAACACTATAGATAAATATTTTTAAGACAAAACCTCATCTGTGCCAAACGTATTTTAAAAAGAATGCTTACAGCTTTGAGAGTAAGATCACATTGGTAAATAAGCTCCCGAAGCTGTGTTAAGACATCACTTTTAAAGCTTTCCAAATCATTTCTTTTTTCTTCAACCTCTGCCATGCTTGCTTTGTAGTGTTCATTGGCCTCTTCAGCCTAGAGAAAACACAAGTAGAAAGGGTTGACAGACTACATGCCTTGATACTAGAAGCAAGAGAAAAAACCAACACTCTAGATACTTGTAATTGGAGATTCCCCTTTAGGATAAAAGCCTCAGAGAGAATAGCATGATTAAAGTTAAGAATTATGAACACAACACTTGCTCAAATTCTCCAATGGAGAAAGCATGAGTAAATCCAGTGTAGGCTTAACTTTAAAAGCAAGGAACAAAAAAATTCTTACTTTTTGAAGTGCTTCCTCTTCAAGCCTGCGTTTTTTTTCCAGTTGCTTGCTGAAATCTTTCACAAAGCTTCCACTTGAGCTAAGGTGTTCCTCCTCAGCACGAGCAGTGCAGCATTTTGCCTTTTCATACTCATCTTGGCGCTGTGCATATAGCAACTTTGCTTTTCTCAGAGCAGCCTCCAGCTCTTGCTACAGAATGCCACAAAAGAAATAAGCAGACAAATTAATCTTTTTAATTTTCCAGTTATTTAATGTGATGTTTAAAGAGGCTGTTATACCCAGGTCTGTATGCTGCAGTTCAAAGTACACACACATAGAAAGAGAACATCTTGCAAACAGAAGTACAGTTACATACTACATCCAATAAGCCCTACAGATTCTACATATTAATTTCAGTGCATAACAGCCTGGTTTGAAAGTTTTGTCCTTTTGCTGAATTTTAGATTGAATACTGTTAGAAATGAGAAACACCAACCATTTTTTTCTGTTCTCGCTGCCAAAGCTCCTTGATATCTTTCCTTTGTCTATCCAACTCATTTTTCCTTCCAAGAAGAGGCTAGATGAGAAACAGTAATAGAGTACATAAAAGGTTTATAGGTTGCAAGTTTTTTCTTCTGAACAATCTGTGCTGTTACAAAAATTTTTAAAAAATTAAACAATAACTTGGTCTTTAAGCTTACCTGCACAAATTTGTTAGACTGGAGAGCAGCAGCTGTTTGTTGCCAAAGCTGATTGTTCTCAATATCATTTTGAAAAGCATTAATGAATATTGATTGAAATGGCATATAATCCTAAAATTACAGGAAACAAAACATTAGTGTTCTAGGTAAGGTAGAAGTATGCTGGCATCTTAAGTGTCTGCATGATTGACCCTGATTTTCAATTAAATTTACTGAAGTATTGAAATGTGTGTAGAAGTCAGGGTTCACTATGAATTTAGAAAATTATTTCTCAGCTACATTTCAATTTACTGGGAAAACACTCTGAAAGAGAAGTCTACAAGTCCAAATCACAAGCATACAAGATATTAGATAGAAAAAAGCATATTGTGAAAACTAAAAGGCTATTCTGCATTTTCAACAACAAATTTATATATTCAAATTTCCATAAGAAATGGGAAGACAAAGTACAGTATATCTTTTAATCAGGGATTTACAGTATAAATCAATTCTGTATCAACTAAAAAAATCCATTACTCAACAACCCCAAAGTTTCACTTTTTGGCAAGGGATCCAATACATATTTAAGACTTCAAAGTAAAGCTCTTAAGATGTACTCACCTGGTGTCCAACAACAGCTTTAGCAGTTTCAGCCATTTTTGCCAAGTTTTTAGCACACTCCACTTCTGTAAAAAAACCAAACACACAGAAAAAAATCAGTTACTGTTTACACTAATCATTGTACCATACAAATGCTTTTTACATTCTTGCTTTAACAGGCAGGCTCCAGAGGGGACCACCTTCACTATGTTACAGGCCTTTAATTATAGGAAATGCATGATAGTTCTGCCCACTTCAGCGGAACAGCTACTAATTTAGAAATCACATTATTGACAGTCTGCAGCACAGAGGCCTGAAAACAGATTTATTTTCTTCATGACAAAGCTGATTAAATGCCAGAAAGAGCCACTCACCCAAGCTAAGCTTTTTTTCTACCCATGCAACTACATCCTTGGTATATTTTGACCATGCTTTAGCATACGACAGAGCCGATTCAATTCCACTGTCATTCCTTAGGAGCATGGTATCAACCTCCTCTGCTCGAAGATGTCCTGAAAATAAAGCATCGAACACAAAGAAGTGAATTTTAGACATGACCACACACTGAGAGCAAAGCCAGTATTAGCCAACTGCAAACACTTAAGCAGCTCTGATGTTGAGTTGGTCTTTAATGCTAGTTGATTCTAAACAAGAGTGACAGAGGTTTTAGAACAAATTAAAGGGTCATAGTATTTTATCTGGCCTAGTCATATGGTCAAGATAACTTTCTTAAAGAAAGGTCCCCAACAAAACACCAACCATATGATGACATACAGAAGCACCTCGGGCATTGGCTCTCTCCTCCTACCCCCCCCAAACACGACCCAAGTTGGTTATTCACAAATTTTAATGGCAGCATCAGTGTAAAAAAGAATGACCAAGCAACTTACTACATTTTAGAAAACAAAAACACAGATACAGAATGATGTTTAATAATACAAAATGAATTACCTACCTTGAATATCATCCCTTTCATGCAACGAACCCCCAGACTCCACAGAAAGATTCTCAAAAGACTGGTGTAGAAGAATCAAAACATTAAGTCAGCAAAGAAGAGTTCTTACTGGAACTGACAGGCTAACAAAATAAATGGCATCATCTGCCTCTTTCTTTTTTTGCAGATAAAGCAACAAACTGTACTGTAAATCCCTCTCATCTAAGGCCCAATACCTTCTAAGCTCCCATAGCTGTAGATTGAGAGAATAAATAGCAAGAAATTATTATGTACCTTTAAATTAGTAATCCTTAAAGGCTGTGATGGAAGAGTTAATTGTTTAACAAGTCAGATTTAAGTGACCTCCAACTTTTTTTAGATATAAGTTTACCTTCTAAAAAGCTTTTCACACAGACCTAATGTCATATACATGTAACAGACACCACTCCCCAAGCCACTAGAATCCTGTATTTCTGCCTCAAGAGAATAAAGTGATGATTTCTCCAGAGTTACTTGCAAGTGTGCACTGTAGGCATAAGAGCTGACTAGTAACACTTGCTAATAAAGACCTGACAATTCAGTACAACCTTATAGAATTTAATCCAATAAAAGGAATATAGCACAAGATTTCATCCCTATGTTTGTCCTCATGCTGCTCATTTTGTTACCACTTGAGAAATCAAACTATTTGTAAAAATTGATCTATTTGCAGAACTGTGCTGTAAAACCAGGCTGCTGAATAAATTTGAGCAGTTTACCTAGTAACCACCAACTTGTTAAAAACGAGACAAACAAAACCCAAATAACACAACCCTATATAATTTTAAATGAATGAACTACTCTTGAAAACTCAGAAGTAGAGAGTAGGCAGAAGACAAATGCTCAAAACCAGCTGCAAAGTAGCCTTAAGTTTTACAAGAACAGTTTGTTTTCATTTTAGACTTTGGTGCTGTTTTATTTTCAGACTTAAATGTAAAATGGAGCACAGTAACAGTTATGCAAGTAGTTATTTTTTGTTTGGTTGCTTTTTTTTAAATGCAAATGGAATCTGATCATAAACCACACAAAAATCTTTCAACAGCAGAACCAGTTTTTCCATATACCAAAACATGCAAGGTATTACTCATCAGTTACATTGAGCAGAACCAAACTACAGTCTGAAGAACAGCACAATTCTAGTGGAATACTAGTACAATTGTTATCTAATGAAAGTTTACATAAAATGGAGAGGCTTTTTCAGAACACAAGAGAAATCCATCCAAAGCTATCAATCAAATGGTTAAAAAAAACATCTGAAGTTAGAGATGGATCAATATTCAGTTGCACAAAAAGTCTGAACGTGCCTAGATTTAGTTGCGAGTTGGATATAAAATATTGCTGTCTTCAATGAGATTTTGAAGTAGAACACAGTTGTTAGAGAAGAACAAATAAGAAGAGGAAAAAACAACATACTTTATATTAACTCAGAAGGCACTTTTAAGTTCTGGTCCTAAAAATTATTTCCTATTCTGTGAGACCTAAGTCATTTCACTCCTTTCTAGTAATTCAGGCACACCATCTAGTTCGGGCAGCTAACCAATGCTCATCCATCCATCCATCCACATTCATACCACTGCAAATGTGTGATACCACATTTTAAAAGCAAGCACATGGACAAGTACTTATGTCCTACAAATCAGTATCAGAAGTTGACCCATACAGCTTGATCCCTCAAGCATCCAATGACTTCTCAATGAGCCAAGCAAAAATAAAGCCTGACTTCTAGACAGATTTTACTTCTCAACTTTTAGCAGAGTCTGCCTTTATTTTCCCACCATTACCCAAGTGGTCTCACCCTGACAAATGCAAATCTCTGCACACATTTTGAAAATTGTATCCTTCTCCTTCATTATGCTCAGATCTGCACAGCATTGAATAGCATTAAAATAGCTTGAGTCAGACATGCCTGTCTCATCCCTCCCAATGTATTCTAAAGCTCTTCAGTTTTTAATTAAGAAATCTCTTTCCTTCTACCTTGTACTTCTGGTTGTATTACAAGGGCTAAAATGAGAACAATTACATTTGCTAATAGGGGGTATACATATCATTTAACTTAAGCTACCAAGTGTAATGCCTGAACTAAAGAATGTAGACTCCCCTGCAGTCAAGAGAAGCAAGACCAGCCCCCCCCCCCCATCATCTTACAGCAATCCTCAACAGCTTCCTTAGGAAGGTCCTTAGCTTAACAGGTGATTAAAATTTAACCCTCAAAGCATTTACATGTTAAATTCCACTAAAATGTTAGGCTCTAGTCTTTAAGGCACAGTTAGCCACACTGTTCAATCACTGAACATACACATCCATAGGAATGAAGTTA
This sequence comes from Megaceryle maxima, assembly GCA_024605025.1. Taxonomy (NCBI): domain Eukaryota; kingdom Metazoa; phylum Chordata; class Aves; order Coraciiformes; family Cerylidae; genus Megaceryle; species Megaceryle maxima. The sequence goes on along the minus strand of JANHGN010012923.1, from coordinate 32,707 downwards.
CTACACCTACCTAAAAATTTTGCACTAAACTCCTAACACTCAACTCCTGGTTGGCCTCCTGATTGCTCTTCCAATTGCAAATCCAAGTGAAATGCTGTATCTGTTAAATCTGTATTTACTTGCCTGAAAAAGCACTTAAATTTAAAACAGATTTCCAAGAAATGGGACCATATTAGCCTTCCTGATACAGAATTTGTAATTGCTCCTTTCCATATTAAGAAAAGCAAATGACATTAAAAAGTGGTTTTAAATATAAGCAAGTGAGTTATGGGGAACATGTAAAGTAGAATTCGTTCTTCATTTCACTATATTCTAATTTCTCCTTGATCTTCCCCCATCCCTGCTTTCAGAAAATGATCATCTTAGCCAAGCATTCACTTCGCAATACAATATATGGGACCATCTCATTCCGCAGGAACACAGTTTTGCATTGCAAAGCCATTACAACATTAAAATGTTGGCAAATTCAGCACTTTCCTTCTGCTGGTGAACTGATTAGCGGAAATAATTATTGTTCAAATCTCATTTAAATGACATGAAATAATGGCTTCTGCACTATTTTATTAAATATTTTTTAATCAGCAGCCCAATTCTAAGTCTGCTGGAAGCAGTTTTCTAAGTAGCCTTCTTCCTCTCTCTATTGTTTGCAAAGGTGAGTTCTGAAGCAACTACAGAACTTCTGTGACTGATCACCCATCTTTCTCACACATGTTATAAAACAAAGAAAGTATAAAAAGACTACTTCTCAGCTGTAGCTGCACAGCACTGCTATGATCAAGCTTGTATGAAGGAATGCTAAGCCTTAAGTACATTTCAATGATGCCTTTAAAAAAACCCACCATCTAATATTAACCTTGCTACAAGTTAGCTCATCATACACATCAACTGCATTTTCCTTGTGACTTAATTTGATTTATTTGGAAGTCTGCTTCTACATGCACAAAAATTCAGAACAGAATTTATTACTGAGCATTTTTTAATCTCACCTTCAAAGTGTTTAAAGGGGAGATCAAAATACTAGTATTTTTCTTTGACTGCCTATAAGTTGACAGTGCTATTTTAGTGCACTCAGGGAATTGTTGTTGAAACAGCTACAAACTGAGGTCTGGAAGAAGAAAAAGGTTATTTTCTATTGAACATTAGTCTTTTAAAGCCAAAGAAGTCATTAAACCTTTAGCTTCTAGGTCTAGCAGGTCTATTCTAAATACTCCAGCATGCAAATCTTTCAAGTATCTTACTTGTTTACTTAACCAATTAAAAAAATCCCAAATACAATTACAGCAAGTTATTTACATTTGAGTGCTAGCCCCATTGAGTCATCACTGGCATTTAGAACTGAGAATACATTCAAGTATCTGAAACCTTGAATTAATCTTTTTCATGGGTTTAATCTTGTTTTAACACTCAGAATACTCCAAATGTCCCAGCCACATGATGCACAGTTTCAGTGAAAATTAAAATCTCCTTTAAAAGATCATTCCACATTCCATGAGAATGCATTTAGCCTACCCGACTTCTCCGAGATACAGGAAGTCCCAATGACGAGCCATTGTCTACATCTCCCATAAGGAAGTCTGAAACACTGCCAGAAAAACAAAGAGTTGTGTTACTTTATTACTTTACCTCACCAAGCAATTTCAGATCACTAAGAAGAAAAAAAAAAAAAAAAAAAAATGCAATTTCTATAGCACCATCATTTTCCTTGTTAAGGAAAACAATCAAAACCAAACCACAAACACCCAAGTAAAGCTGTAAAATTGTTCTGGATGTGGTTAGCATAAATTAGTTTATCAGCTAATATTTATCCAAAAAAGAAACTTTATGTTTTGTTCTTGTTGTTTAGTCTTAATTTGATTCAGGTCCACTCAGCTCTTTACAAGTCCTTCTAGATTCCAACTTACACGTTTCCAAAGGTGAATGCCAATGTTTCAATAGAAGAAAATATTTCACTGAAGAGTTCTCTCTTGTTTTCTTCGTTAACTTCCTTGAAGTTCACCGCTTAAGGGGGGGGGAAAAAAAAAAAAAAAAAAGAAAAAAGAAAACCAAAGGGGGAGAGGGCAAGCAAGCAAGTTTACTAGGCCTAAATACAAATTTATACACGGCCTCCTACAGAACATGCAACATTATACTGTTCTGAACAGTGGAAAAAAAAAAACAGTTTTAAAGAAAGTCAGGAAGAAAGTAGACACTAAAGGAAAGAAATGAACACAATCCAGATGCTTCCAACAATGAAATCAGATTACTCTTTCACTGCCTGTATCTTCCCACTTAAGAAGCAGCTTTGTGTGGGAACACGGTGGTAACAGTCACCACCAAGAGTCAAATCACACAGCAGCAGCAACACCCCAAGGCAGCTTACAAATGCAGTTAAATATTTGAAAAGCTGTTTCTGAGTAGAAACATCAGATTTCTGAACAGGAGCACTAGCTTGTGGGGGTGCCCCCCCTTACTGTATATGACCCTGTGCATCCATCCAGAACACAGGATTTCTGGCTTGAGTTCAAACAAAGCCATCAGAAGGTTGCACAACCCTTTCATTATTAGCTCCATAGTCTGCCCAAAGCACCTCAGTTTTACCTGTTAGAAGTGGGGAAGAAACTCCACATAACTATTCTTGTTCCAAAATAGGAAGAGGAGCGTTCTTGGACAAGCTAGGTGGTTTAAATTGGTGACCAGGACAAGTATTTAGCTACTCAGAGCCCTTAACATGCTTTCATGACAAACAAATACGGAGACAAGAATGATTCATCCAGAGCTTCTATTAACAACTACTGGGCAAGGGGGAGGAGGTAGAAGCAAGAACACAAAACACAACCATTTTTGTTGATTTCCAATTTACCACATTAATTACAACTGAGGTGTTTTTTTTTCTAGGGAAGTCACATACACTTCTTAGAGCCAAAGCTGAGCCCTCTGGATGGAAGTTTTCCCAATTTTACATTGCAAGAAGTGACAATTTCAGATTAATATTTATTTTTTAAAGTTTTAGGCAATACAAATATTCTTAATTATCTAGATGCTTAAGCTACACTTAGTCATCCGTTTCGGAGATACTGTAGCGACACATACAGCTATTCACACCTATTCATAACTTTACGCAAGACTTGTGACAAAGTTAATTTCTTTATCCCCCTTACATTTCAAGTACAAATACAGAGATAATGGACCTCAATGAATTCTAAATGTAAAAAAATTAAATCACAGTGTTACCCATTCTATACATATTTTCTTAGCACATTTAAGTAACAGACTATAATCTTAAAAAGTATTCAAACTTCCTGCCAGGTGCCTACACTCTAATGGGTAACAAAGAAAGTACAGCAATCTGCTCCCCCGTTAGACTTCCTTTGTGAAAGGAAAAGTTTTTAACCAGTAAATTAACACAGTTGAAACCATTCCTTTTTACACAGCATGCCAACAAGCCACTTTTATAACAAGTATTTCTATTCAAAGCTATTATGGAGAAATTTTATTCTTCACATTGGCTATTTTCACAGTTACTTGAACATCTAGAAGAATGTGTTATAATAAGCCTATAGCAAAGAATTGAAATTGCTATCCATTAGAAAAACATTAACAGCCTCTGTTGCCACAGTTCACTGCTAAATTAAGTCTTTTCCTACTTCTTCATTCTTCTACACTTTGTAGTTATGTTAAAGAAATGCCTCTGGCACTATTTGAAATGAGACTCAGTAAAGCTCTACAGATAATTTTTAACAACTTTGTGAGTAGCAGTGGATTTTTTTTTTTTTTTTTTTTAATTTGAGTTTAGTTGAAAACCTCAGCTTTCCAGAGGTAATGCTGCTCATAGATCTAAACTTTGCATTTCAAATCGTTAAGCAACAACAGTTACTACAAAATCTATTGATTACCAGCCACTAATGACGGGAAGAATTGTTTGAACGCTGGCATGAAACACGAACTGTTTCTAAATTAAAGGAAACTAACAAAAACTGTCTATACATTCAAAGCACTTACCACTGAAACTTTCGTATATTCATTAGCTGCAGTGTCTTCAGAAACAGAGCACTTTTTTCGCTTTGCTAACGAGAAATTCATATAAATCGCCTCTCCCTAAAGAAATGCTGTCTCACTCTGCCTTCCTGTTCCAGGAAGAGTTTTGTTAAGCTTTACAGTTTATATACCAGAAAAATCCATTCTTTTCAGGATCCATGACAAATGGAATAACCAAATCTCAGGTTTTTCAGAATTACAACTTGTCCCAAAAAAAGGTTAGACCAAGCTCTTCATAGTTCAGTGGAATACAAACAGCTTTCTTCTAGATTACTAGCACTGGAATGCTGATGTACTTAACATCAACTTTAAGCCATGCACGCTCTTTCCCCAGGACATCCTGGCTGCACACAATAGCTACTGACAACAATGAACTATAGTAATCTTTCCATGTCTGGAAATGACAGCTCTCTATCTATAGTTCTACAGATTTCAAAGCAAGTATACAGCCTAACAACACTTTTAAGCAAGACTTCAGATGGCACATAATGATCTCTAAAAAAAACCCAAACAAATTAAAAACATGTGATAGCAACACATTAAAATCCAGAATCCGGTACCTGAAATGCAAACCTAGCTTGCATTAAAGTGGATCTATATTACTGAAGCTAGAAAAGAAAAGAAAATCTAGGAAAGAAAAGCTTCAGAATGAGGTGGGCTTGGCAGCCTCATCAAAATGCTGAAAGACACTGAAAAGTTTCAACTCTTGGGTCATGCCAACAAAACCTTTCTGAAGGGTGTAGAACCAACAACAGCCATTTAAGTTTTGGAAGCCAGAATCCCAGTAGCTGAAGTAGCACCTGAGGACATTTGAGCAATGCTTCTGAAACTATGAAGCAGCTGTCAAGACCAGAGTACAATCAAAAGATGATGCTTAGAGAGCTTGCAGCAACCACAGCCCAGCATACAAGCTTCTGTGATGCTCTCTAGTCTCCTTCCAGTCAAATCAAGACAGCACAGCCCAGGAAATCCATAGGGCAGAGACATGCTAGAGTCTGCAGGAGTTTGCTTACTTTCTCCTTCCCCTGAGCCATAGACCTATGCAGAACTGTCAGCAGCAAAGCTACCTTGCCAGCTGTCTGCAGAGCCTGGACAACTCTAAACTACAACAGCTTGCAGAATTCACTCTTTGCAGATCAATTTTCCTGTATCTAATAGACAGATACAGTAACTCCACCATCTATTTCCTTAGGAATATATCTTCAATCCATACTTTGCTAGCTGACTTTAAAGCAGTAAACAACTGGCTGACTTGCTAGAACTATGTACCTCTGCAACCAATTTTCTGTCCTTAAACTCCCAACGCCACTTTCAAGAATCAATCAGAACTATTTCAGAAACAGCCAAGCAAACTAAAGACCAACTAACACCAAAAAACTCACTCTCCCAAAATGATGACTTGCAGTACTTCTTGTTATTACCTCTCATCTTTAGAAATGGGTGGAAAAAAGAGTGGGGGGAGGAACTTGAGTATTATGCAGACTGGAAAGAGGCAGAAGAGGAGCATCTCTCACAGCTAGAGAGGATCAGTGGGCTGTGCAGGACCCACTGTTCTACTTAGAGTTCTCTGTGCCATATAGTTTCACCAACCTGTACCTAAAGGCAAGTGTGGCATTCTCCCCAACTTTAGCTGGATGCCAACAAAGCATGTTTGACGAACAGTTACCAACTCCCTTCACAGTAAGTTTTGCTCTGAATTTACATCAGACATACACCAAGATTGAAAACTCTTCACTATATTGTTAAGCATTTAACTTTGATGCAGCTTTTCTATTTGATAGAAAAAAAATTCTATTAGAAAAAACGTACCTAAAAAGTGAATTTCTACCTGACAAGTGCAGTTTTCAGCTTTACCAGGACTCCGTGTTTGTTCTAGTGATTAAGTCAAAAGGTGCAATTTAGAGCATAGAACAGTCAAAATTTTAATTCAGCATGGGATCAGGCAAACCATGTACTCTGGGGCCATCTACTATTTTGAAGACACTAAATGGGAAAATAACAACTGTGAGTATGATGGTGTGCCAGACTGGGAAATGACTTCCACAAATAGGAGTCTAACCCAGGTTCCAGGCAAGATGCTTCAGTAAGTCTCAATTCTTCCACATCAAGGTATGATTTAAAGGACACGTCACAAAGCACTCAAGCATGTATAAGGAGCAGAATTCAAGCCAAGAGGCCCAGTGAACTATATAATTTCCAAGATATAACCGGAGAAATCAATGGGATCTCATTTTTTTTACTTCATAAACCAGTCACTGACATCCACTGGTTCCAAAGTTATTGCTCTTAATGACATCAGTTACCAAGACAGTCATTTGTTGAAATAACCATTTGCCCCAATATAAAGTTCTAAATACAACCTAGATTTGAGATCTTAGCATTATGAAAAGGTCCAAAAAGGTCCTTCTAGAACCTGAGTCAGTTATGATTCTATTTCTGAAAGGGGGGAAGGCAAATGGGAGAGAAAAGGGGAAAAAAAAATAAAATCACACATAAATCTCAGTTTGTTTCTATTTCATCCTCTCCCAAATGAACAACAGAAATTTTCCATGCCAGGTTAATCTTCCTCCTAGTCATAAATCTGAGTACAGAGTGCTTCCACATCTTTTTATAGTTCTGTCCTCCAATGACAAAAAACAGATGAGTCAGATGAACTTCTTTCATAATGTCACATTAACACAGCCTGGGAAGACACTGGAAAAAGGATACCGGTTCTGTCCTACCAGCTCCTCACATTCTTGTAGCTTCCTGTTTATTTAAAAGTTTCATTACTTCTAGTGAAATAACCACAGCTGAAAACCTGTGAACACGTGTCACTGACAGACCACTGTAAGCAAACTTGAGGTTTCAAATGCTTACAGCTCACCACAACATGCTGTAGTTTTACATCAGCTACCTCAGTTCCAGCAGTCACACTTCAGCTTGTATACACACAGAGCTCTATATGGTCCTCACACAAAAAGCAGCTGTTAAAAGCAAACAGGTGCTGTGGGCAAACTACCTTCACATTTACTACAGGTCATGCTGGGGGAAGGTAGGTCATTTTCATACAGCAAAAGTTTTAACTGCTCTCAGAGATGTAGGACTAAAGTACCAGTCAGGAAGAGCTGTAACTCCTCACTTCTATCTCCAGACACACTAGTAATACAAAACATGGCTGAGCAACCACTGACAGGCATTGAAGTCTTCATATGAAAATACCTGTTTGTAGGCTACAAATACTGATGGGGGACTGACTGAGACCACCTTCTTTAGTGTGATCCAGAGCTCCCTTTCCTGGCAGTTAACATGGTAACTCTGCAAGGCCAGGTCACACAGCTCTGGAGTACAGGAATGACAATTTGCCACAGAGCAACTTTGTATTTGTTTTAGCCAAACAACAACCAGATAGTTTACACCAGCCTCTCCATTCTAGGTCCAGAATGTTTGGAGCTTATGAGACAGATGAATAACTCAATGAGAAATTAGTGAGAATGTTATGAAGAGAAATTGTATGCCATGACCTTTTATTCCATCAGAAACCACTGTTTATCTATTTACTCAAGCTGGAAGAATACATTTGTATCCGATCAGCACTGTGCACTTTGGATCCTGTAGCAGAAGTGCTAAAGCTAGATTTCCAGTATTGTCAGGTCATCGTCAATGAGAAAATTAGAGTAATGTAACCAAGGGGGGGTGTGAAAGTGTCAAATTTGATCTCAGTTCCTCCTCAAGAACAAAGACTGTTACCATAACAAAATTAACTCTTTTAATGTGGGTTGTTGGTTTTTTTTTTTGAGAGGTTTCTCATCATACAAGACAATGTTTAATATAATTCAAGTGAACTAGGGCTGAACACAGACTCTTCAGATGTACATGAAGTATGGTCTTGTAACTTGACCCCCTTGAACACATTTGAAAGCAAACTGGAAGACATGACTGCACATACGCAGGAAAGCTTTTGTTTCAAGTGGCATTCTTATTAAAAAAAAAGTGGAGCTGCTTTCAGAAGTCTGTAATTATACAATATGCACAGTGCTTTCCTAACAGTACATTTTCTTTCCATATAGAAAATCCTGCAGCCCCTCCATGACTGTAGCTTCACAAACTTGATATATTAACAGTGAGTGAACTTATAGTGAAAATGTTATTAGTTAGGTTAATCCAAGTGCAAACATATTAATTATATGAACTCAAATCTGTTTGGGGAGGAAACTTAGAATTATTTGTGACTATCTGTATTGCCAAAAAAAAGGCTTAGTACTAACATTATGTCTTCTGCTCACTATCCAGAGAAATGAACAAATCCCCAAATAACTATTCAAAGAGCAGCTACTCAAACTACATAGGAACAGATTCATAGTTTTTCAATATGCAACACCAATGCGTCTGCCCGGGGTTCAGTACTATTGAAATCGTATGATGGAACACTATGCACCAAGAAGAGGAAAAAAATATGTGTAGCATCAAATTCAGAAGGCTGCAAATACTCTGGAGTACAAGGGATGGATTATGTAATTCAACAAAGTGCTTAATTTGATTTACTTGCATACCTTCAGTCGGGTCTCCTCAACATTTCTTAAATTAAAGAGCAATTGAAGATTGTCCTGTGTCCACTGAAATTAGGGGTGGAGTGAAAGACACCTAGTAACTTCACCATAGCACTTAAGCATGGAAACAGCTTGTCTAAGGTGGGTGTAGAATTATGTTCACTAAACATTTAACTTCTCATATGTAAATATCTGGTTACCATTGTATGCATTTACTTAACTCTTCCTGAAATCAACAAGACAAACAGCAGCCTCTCAGGGATACCCTCTGCATTTCGACTGTTATGTACAGTTTCCTGAAGCAAGTTCAGAAGTTGCAGTTAGAATCCTGCGATAATTTCAAATACTAGGGGCAGATTTACAAGAAACTCTACAGGTAGCAGGAAGAAAACGCAAAGTGGGCTGTTAGTACTTGCCAAGATCAAACTGGCAAAACTAGATATCAATAGAAAGAATCCTTAAGAAGGTTGGAAGAATCCAAGATACAGGAATCAGGCAGCTAAACACATTAGCATTTTAACTGATATTCCTGCTTCACTGAATCAGCAGTGTACATTCAGATGTACCAAGATAATTAGGAAACAAGGGGAAAAACCTTACAATAAGAAAAACTAAATTACACATCTCTGAAGGAAAATGTTTCACGTGATTTAACACAGGCAGGAGGTGGAGATGTAACCCTACACAAAGCATTCTCCGTGCCATATGGAAGAGGCTATACTGGTTCCACACTGACTTATTCCAGACTAGGGCATGCTGCAGTCAGCTACAGAGAGAAGAAACAGCCATGTTTATGGGGCTAGAACACTTGTGTGCTTCAGCATTTGCCTGACACGCAGACAACTGCGGCAGCAAGGGCAAGCAACAGAAAGTATTAATGTGTGTGTCTGCACAACTCTTCTTGTTGCTGTTGACACATTTACCATGCTTATGATCCTCTTGGGGAATTTCCAAGTGTTAGGCAATTCAGATTTGGATTGCTCATTTAGGTATTTCTTCACTCGATATAGATACAATACCATCCCTATCAATTAATATAGGTAAGCAAAGATTTTTGGCAAATCTCCAAGTGCATAGATGCAAGGTTTATTATTATGATGTGATATACAGGTAAAGAAAAGCTCAAGAACAAAGGCTTGTGCTTTTGGAATTCAGCCTAGGTTTGCAGCTACCTTCCTATAAGCAGAATTGTATTACATCAACGGGAGAACAAGCTATTTAATATAACTTTTCACTTGGAAAAGTTTTTTTTAAACAAGTGTTAAGGTATTAATCTTTAAAAAACTCACGTTTCTTCTGTATACATAGAATTGTATCTGTAAGTCCACGCCAGACACAATCAATTCACTAATTAGAGTTTTCTAAGGATATGAAAGGTAGTACCTCGTACCTTTTACTTTTGCAATAACTGTTCCTGCAGCACTAAGAATATCAACTGAGTTTAGAGTCTGATGTTTATTGATCACTGCTTTTAAAACACGTAGTAACTCCCCCAGGCGTTCATGTACTACGTGATGCAGGTCATCTTGATTTTCTGTAAAGAAAAAAAGAAAATTAAATGAGAAACTATGTTAAAATAGTGAATTAGCATCCAATTACACCACAAACCACTTTGATGGTATTCAGCTGCATTGAAGCTGGGCCTGCTTAGAACAAAGAAATTGTTAAATGAAGTTATACTAGTAATTTCCCAACAATTTGCTTGCAATGCTGTACGCTGTTTGTATATAAACAATTTTTTCCCAAAGACAAGCAAGTATACTAAAATTAAAAAAAAAAAAACAAACCAACCAAAAACCAACACAAACAAACCAAAAAATCATCCAAAATGCTACACCAATACTCTTAAGGTTTCCTATTTAATCTTTTTGTCATATCACTTGAACCACCATTTTGATAAGATCTACTCAAAAAGGAATATCAAGAAAAGCAGACTTTGATTGCTCATTACATATTTCTTCACCTGATACAATTCAAACACTTTTCCCTGTATATTCATGGAATTAAATAAAGATTTCTGGCAAATGTTGGCTAGTTTGTAACCCAAGTATGGGTCATATCTTAAGCATCTTTATTATATAAGCCTAGATCCACAAATGTTTGCCTCAGTTCTGATAAAGAAGTTGAACACCTACATCATTTTGTGGAATAAGGCCTAAGCAGAAAAAAAATCTCCAACACACATACAGGACTTTTTTTTTTTTTTAAACAGCATATGCCTCTCAGTATGCACCCCTAAATCCCACCTTCCCCATCTTATTTTATTAATAAAAAAAAAAAGTAGTTCCTGTTGCATATGTGACAGGTTAAACCACAAGCTCTTCCTTTCTGTTACAGGAGAGGTGCTGCTGTATGGAATTAAAGTTTCACATGCACTAGAGTGCTGCGTTGCAAGTTGTGGTAAAAGGCTTTCAAATTCAGGAAAGTCTAGCTTATGAGAAAGAAAAAGAGGATCTAATACAAGCTGACTCACTTCCCCACTGACCAAAAAGGAATGGCAATTCTGTGTTGTCTGTGGCCACAATAACAAACAGGTCAATACAGACAATTAGAGTACAGTGCAAATTGATCCAGTGTTACTCAGAGAATAGTTTTAAAACTGATCCATTTTGTTTTGGCTACAAGACATTATATTTAGACTAGAGGCACCTAAATTTTTCTGAGGAATCAAAGCACAGCACAACAGGACATATCAGTGCAGTGTATCAGTGCTGTCAGGTGGGTAGAGCAGGGGAACTACATACAAATTACATGTGATTTTATCAAGCACAAAAGCAAGCCTAAGGACCACTGTGCTTAGGCTTTATCTCCTTAGATGTCAATTATCAAGATATTTTTTTTTTCTTTTTTTAAACTCAGGCCAGCTTATACATGGCCAAAGGAAAAAAACCTTGACTCAGGAAGTGGACTAAGGCAAAAAACTTTATCTGCCATTCACTGGCACTTTGCCTGTTTTTTCCTGCAGGATGGAAGTAGGAAGCTCTACACATAACAGGACACACAGAAGTCTAAGAACATCCATCTTACACAGCAGTAAATTAAGAAAGCTCTATGTAATTTAGTAATGAAATATAGGTGTGGCTTTATCTTCATTTACATGTATATGTAACAGTTTTTAACAAAGTCAAAGATGTGAAGAGGCTGTTACTAAGTGTGGCTATGATTCAGTACATACATGTTAGTAGCAGAGGCAGTTTATGGCAAACATGCTGAAGCATACAGTATGCTAAAGGCATACCATAGCTCAGAGCGTGGAACTTCACAGGGAAAGCAATCCAGGCTTGAAGCAGTTTCCAAGCAAGCAAACACAGAGGAAGCTGGGACCTTGGATAAGAGACTATTTACAGTGCATATGGGAAAATATTAGAGAATCACAAAAGGCATTAAAATAGCAGGTAGAATAAATTACTTACCACTGTCTTTCAATTAAATATAACACCTCATTACTGAACAGAACAAGCAGAAGCCAGATTCAAAAAAGGGTGATTCTTTATGTAAGGGACCTGTTGAATCACTTGCCAAAGCACAGCATTGCCACAAGAAGTTTACAGGGAAACAAGGAGAGACTGGACAAGTTCTAAGTTTCCCTGTCAGCTACCGCTATTGAGACAATAAATGCCTTACCAGTTCAGCCAGGGTCCAGCTAGCCTGCACCTTACACAGCAGCAGGTGACACTGCTCAGGAGATGAAACAAATCTGGCTGCTTTCAGTTCAGTCTCCCAGCACCCACAGCTGCTGCACCACCATTGGTCCTATGCACTTAACTGCTTACAGACCTGCCTTTGAATTAATTTAATGCATTTTGAACCTGCCTTCAGAACTTCTTTTCACTCAACTACTCCACCTTTTAGTCTACTGCACTACTAAGCATTGTACAAAACCAACCAATGTAGCCTGCAACAGCTCAGGAACTCCTCTAAGCAGAAAGGGTTCAGAGGGTATGTCCAACTTATTTTTACTTTTCCCTCGCTATTCACTTTTGGCAACCATTGAAGCTCAGACACCAAATTAGAAACAATTTTATTCTAAGACATCATGGCCATTGCCACCTTCTAACATTTGGAGAAATTCTATGGCTGTCAAAATGAAACCCGATAATTTTAATGGTCCTTCAGGCTTTAATCCATCAAAGCCCCAATTGTATTCCATCAACTCAAGAATAAATGCTGTTGGGAGTACTGGGCAGCTCCAGGCAATGGCAACGGGGAAAAAGGAAAGACAGCAGGGCTGTACTGATACCTAGAAATCCAAAGTGGATAAGACAACATAGGAAATAGAAAGGAAAATTATAGTGACAATATTTACAGGAGGTAAGATAATACAGAGGTAAAAGGTAACTGCAATTAGTTCATTAAGAAACATGTCTAGTGTGTAGACTTAAGTTTTGAAATACCTAAGAGGTAGTCTATGAAGGTCATGCCTCGTTTCTTCTTACAAACCTCCAGAGGCAGACAAACATTGCACAGTCCTTCAGTGGGACTAATGATTTATATTAGCAAGAGTGGGACAGACAGGCTATTATGCAGGCATTTGAAGGCTATATACCACAAACCTTCCCTGTGAGCTGTCTAACCAGATTATATGCAGTCCTCACATAAAAAGCACAAATACAGTAGTCAACTGACTAGATATGGTCTGTGCAAATGCACCACTTGACCAGAACTGCATTTCTTGCCTAGCCAAGATGAATGTGTCCCTGTCTTCTGATGCACAGGTGTGGCTGGAGAAAAGAGTTTCTGATCATGTGATCAGGAATATTCATGCACATACCTCATAACAATATCCTTTTAATGACATGGTGAGTAGACTTTTGGACCCTTAACAAGTAAGAGGAGGGGAAACAAGGCAGGAAAGCAGTCAAGCCAATTTATAGATTACTTCCAGCTTGAGAGTCCTTAGGAAGGAATGCATCACAGACATATGTCAAACTACATGAATAATTCTGGGGAGTTCAGTGTAACTCATACTAGAGGCTTGTCATTACAGGATAAAACAGCCTCTAGAGGCTCCTTACAGGTTAAGTCAAGACAAAAAAAAAATCATACAAAATAAATAATAAATAAAATACATCTGATCCCACAATGCAGTTTCTTAGTATTAAAATTTAGCATCTTTCCAGACCAACAGAGATGGGGAAAAAAGCAAAAGAGAGGCAGGAGAAAGGAAAAAAAAAAAAGCCCTCAAGTCAAAGGCAGAAGCAATAAGCTTCAAAGAGAAATGTAAGCTGAAAACAACTACTGACTTAAATTGTATGTTTATCATACCATCCAGGAGAATGCTATCACTAAAATAACGCATTCAAGCATGAGATTGGTTATTTGTAACTGGTCTGGCTACACCCAACTGAGATTTCTTTGTATTCCATCACTGTATTATTTGTTTACAAAGTCTCTGAAACATTGTTTCTGTGCCTCCAAAAGACAAAAGGTCTGACACAAGCAGTGCTGGGGGGAGGGGGATGCAGAAGCTATCAGGAACCACAACTACACTGCATTCAGCAACTGATACTCAACAGACACTAAAACAGAGATTTCCTGTTCAAGACAGATTAATAAACCTCAGTTATTAAAACAAGCTAAATATGACAGATTAAGAGAAATAGTTTTAATACTAACAAGGCCCAAAATGGCTAAGGGACCAAAACAACAATAGAACAAATACTGTTTACAGTGAGAAGAATGCATGCAGAAATGTGTCTCCCAGAAGTCCCTGCAGCAATTCAATCTGACTTAAGCAGTCATAAAAATTAGTATTTACTTTCAGTTTTTCTTCTGTTCCTTTTCTCACTGTACATATTCATTTATCTACATGAAGACAAGCAGGAAATTCCTCTACCAGTGGATGCTATATCAGTTTTAGAAATCTTTCTCAAGCTTAATAACATGAGTTACAATACCATGGAAGACTAGTTAGTACTCCGGACTAGAGGACTGCAACTACCATTGATCTGGCAGCACAGAAGATCTCTCTGGGAACATGAGTTCAGCTGTTTGCTTAGGCGACTATAGTTTCCTGGAATCTCCTAGAGTAATCAGTCAGTCCTCTACCCTTCCAAAAGGAAAACAAAATCAAAACAAAAATGCAACAACACATGAAAAACACAAAACCAAAACCAAGAGATCTTAGAATTGGAGAAAAAGGAAAAAAAACACCACAACGGCAACAACAAAAGACTTGTAGAGAGCTTAATAGCCTATCTATGAATCTGCTTTTGTTGGCATTTAAACTTGTCATTTATATTGGTGGAAACCATGCTTTTCCAAAATGCAAAGGCAACCACACAAAACCATACGCTGTAGAAGTGGAGAAAGAAGAATAGGGTGAAAAAGCGTGTATTCAAAGCTGAGAAGCCTAATGCACAAGAATGACAGAACAAAGCAGCTGAGAAGCCTGTCAGTTTTAGCCAGGCCATCTCAGTGGCACACTGCTGTTGTTAGCATCCCATTCCTTGAATGGTTTTGGTCACCACATTTTGTAACTACTCATCCATCTTTAATGTAAAAACATCATAAGCTCTCTATTTTCTAAATTTAGTTATTTCTCAACAGGAAGACTTTGTTTAGTAAGTATTAGCAAGCAATAATGGCCTTACAGCTATGGATTCCCTTCATGCAAAACAAAATAAAATTTGCTCATCAGGCTTGTCAGCACCAGTCACCCTCCCTGCCAAGTCAGGGCTGGTCACAATACACGCAGTCAGGAAAGGCACTGCTGTGTCAGTTGGCTGGTATTCTTTTGTCTGACCTGATTTACTGTTGGCCCAAACATTTCTGAAGCTGTTTATTTCAACAAATGTTTGACAGGACAAGTTTAAATACAGACTAAGAAATTTTTTTTCCACCCTCCATAGCCATCACATATCCTGCATTACTGTTCAGACTCATACAGAAGATGCATGCACCATTCTGCTTACTGCTTTTCCATCTAGAGCATTAATGCTTTCTAACAGCAGACAACTCTCCCTCTACTGTCCAGTTTCCACCAGTCATAGCAGAAGAGGAACCACTAACACAACTATTATTTTGCTGTGGCTAAAATTTTGACTGGAACTGAAGTTGGTCACACTGATGGAAAGGTAACTGAAAAGTAACACATCTGTGAAAAATTCCTGAAGTCAGATTACATGTGAGACTTTCAAAGCAAATATTCTAGTTCACACCATCTAATAAGATCCTGCTTTTTGTCAGAAACATTTTACTAGTAGAAAGATGTGATTACTTCATGTATTCAGTAGCTTTCAAGAACATTACACACAGTGAAAGATGCTATCAGTGTGGAACAAGCTGCTGTGGATATTCTACAGCCACAAGCTTATATACATAGATCAGTCTTTTGACTTTGGGGGAGGAATATATATAAACTCATCTCTCTTGTTGTGGAAGTGTTACTATAAACAAATCAACTTGCATTTTTGCACAAACAGTTTCTCCATCTTCCCTCATGAACACTATCAAGTGCCTTGTCTTTGCTAAGTGCTTACCATGAATGAACTCACTCTATCAATGTTACCACTAGTTTAGGGAAAATTAATAAATGCAACTGGATGAGAATACTTAAATGCTAGTTGTGTACAAAGCCACTGGGCCATAGCCTGTGGCAGAAACTAGCCATCATCCTCACTAGGTCCAGTCCTCATTTTGAGAGCTCCCTTTGTAAACTGCTGCTTTTCTGGGTTCAGCTGAGAAGCACGTACTTCAGCTCCCCTTTTACTTCCACTGAAATACAGGAGCCTTAATTCCAGTTTTAAGTACCATTTAACATCATCTACATAAATCCCAATCTCCTGCAGGAGAAGCCAGACAGAACAGTTTTGCAGGGTGGTAGTGAGAACAAGCGCACAACCTGGGAAGCAATTTCCCCAGTATCTGAGTATCAGGATCCAGAATTTGTTATTAAAGTTTCACCTTATGGAATGTGAACAGTCGGCTCCTCATGGCTTTCAATCTTGGAAGGATTCAGAAGAAATAATTTTGAGTAACGAACATTTCAATCCACAAGACCAACATCTTCGCTAAATGACTGACAACTCTTCTTTATTAGTAGACTCATTTTTGGCACTAAGGTATATTACATCCTATTTCCATTATGTTATAGAGAAGAATTACATGGTATCAGTGCTTATGCCACCTAGATTGGGGTGAAAAACCAAAAGTCGGCATTGGGATGAAGCTCATCCAAAGTAAGGCAACTTTAAACTAACATCAGGTTATCATAATCTTCATCAATATCCGTATTGCATACTAGGAAACTGTCAGCACTCAGTTCTGAACCTGATCCAGACTATGAGACTTTCCAGTGAGCATCAGAGAGGAGGCAAAACAACCATACAACAATGA
This sequence comes from Megaceryle maxima, assembly GCA_024605025.1. NCBI lineage: Eukaryota > Metazoa > Chordata > Aves > Coraciiformes > Cerylidae > Megaceryle > Megaceryle maxima. The sequence continues at coordinate 15,827 of JANHGN010012923.1, read as the reverse complement.
ATTGGGTGAAAATCACCTAATTCCTACATCTGCAGTTTGGGAAACAGTCCAGATGAACCAGTCATTTTATTTTTGTCCTCCTTCCCCATCAGCCCCATTCTAACATGATTAACAGCCTGCCATATTTGATTTGACAGAAGTCACTAATGACACCCAAAACACAACAAGAATATGATTTACACTTTGGTTTGACCATAGTAAAGTTGACCTATGTCACTGCTGTCTAGTCTAGTCTCAAGGAAGCTTCTGTAAGGCAATAAATATATGGGCTAGAGGTGACTTTTATTGATTGTACAGACGTTAAATGAACAACATATTCTTCCTTTAAATTTTCATTGTTGGTGGCCACAGTTCAAGAGTGATGAGAAAACAGCAGCCTTAGTTGTAATTTTTTTCCTTTATTTGGCTGTATAAACATGCTGCTACCAATGTAGGGAAAGAAGCTTTTTTTTTAATGAATTAAAAACAACTCAAAACATTTGTGGACTATTTTATCCTTGTAAAATCTCTAATGGGGTGGAAGTTGCCAAAAGCACTAGTGAAGTCATCACATTTCAATCCCGTGTTATGATGCAGAATTAGAAGCTACCTACCCATCCCTGTTTCAAAACACATCATACTTGAAGCTTTCAAAATAGCACAATAGCAGTTCTAGCTTTTTTGTAAATCAGTATCATAGCAACCCTTGTTGGCATGGCATCATTAAAAGACGCTACACTTAATTCATGTCTTTGGAAACATGTGCTTCAGAATCCGCTGCAACCAAAGTTTTAATCACATTATATTATAGCAAAAGTGACAATTTATGGAAAATTAACAACTAAGAAATTATTTTAATGGACAAAATCTAAGGACAAATGATGTTTGATTAGGAAAAAGGAAAACTATAAAAATAGCAACCTACATTTGACATAAGCATGAAGGTTTGGAAGGAGTTTTTGGAGAAGAATATACAGCTCTAATTCAGTGAGAATGCACAGAAATTTCCTACAAATAGCCTATTGAATACAGTATACTGAAGTAGCAATGTTTGAATTAATTTGTAATATACAAATAATGTTATAATACAATAAATGATTTAACATTTGGCAAGTCAGTTGCCTACTTATTGCTTAAGTACAAAATTTTATTTTAAAATTAGGTTGTATAAATTAGGTTAAAATGAAAAAGCAGCTGGTATTTACAGGGTTGTTTTTTTTTTTTAATATATTTTAAAGGGG
>JANHGN010012923.1:0-10467 GCA_024605025.1 Megaceryle maxima | reverse complement strand
AAAAGAAAAAAAAAAAAAAGAAAAAAAAAGAAACAGCTACCTACAGAGATCAAGGTCCAGGCTCTGTATCAAATCTCCCACCCTGCCATGCAGTTCTAACTCCAAACCATTAATGACATGTTAGGTCGAACACAACCAAACAACTGCAACTGCCAGATTAGATGAACACTTGTTTGGAATTAAAAATCGAGTCAGTTTCAGTTCTGTGACCTAGCTACATAAATAGGAAGAACAAACACTCTCAATGAAACTGGTGGAAAAAGGAATGACTTAGTCCAGGAAATCTTCATGAAATCAAGATCATTAAGATGACAGTCACAACTGACAACTCTATGCTGTTAGGCATACAAAAATTACTTCTATTGATGTTCTTGCTTTATGTTGTAACTTTGATAAATTGATGCATCAGAAATGAGAACACTGAATATTTTTGTGGATACACTACATTTTGCCAAGAATAGGAAACTAGGGCAAGGGGATGGTTATTTTCTTTCTAAACACAATAGCTCTGACATACACAGGAATTGCTGTTAACACACAACTTCACACTGGATATGGATCAAATCTTATCTTCCAGGTGTTCACACAGTTCTTTGAGAGATACAAGTTTGTGTCCAAGTGTTCCTGTTACTTAAGCTGCAAACCATATTAGAAGAGGTTTTGTCATTAAAAGGCCTCACTTAACATATTCATTCAAAAAAGAAAAATCTGACTCTTCATCCTTGTCCTCACTACTCCCCTTTCACCTTGCTAATCTTGTAATTTCAGTTGCATTACTTTAGTTGCTGTGACCAAAAGGGAAGGTAAACCTAATTAACAAACTAGCTAAGGCTCTTCAAATGTTTTGAAGTTCTTTTGTATATCACAAATGCAAAAAGGAGGGAAAAGGGAGTTTTACCTGGTATTACATTTTTTGCACTTCAAAAGCATAAAAAATGCTTTTAAAAAAACCCCTCGAAAATTGAAACAAAAATGGAAACAAAAAAAAAAAGAATTTAAAGCATAAAACCAGAAAATGCCTGTGCTCTATTATGAATAGTTGAGTTTTTTTCTAAAGAGAGATATGCTAATTAAGTCAGCAAAAATATCTGCACTGCACATAAGGGTTGATTTTACATTTTAAACATTCACAGGCCTTCAAGAAACACACACCCCTCCTGACTGCTGATCTTAGCAACAAGTGAACATTTGTTCTGAAGGAATGCAGAGTATGCAACTGGGGGAGGGGGAGTACTATCAGACACAAACTTATCTGCTGGTCCACGAAGTTATTATTTAACTTCAATCTTCCCTGAAACTGAAGAAACAGCATTACTATCCAACATTAGCAACCTGCATTTAATAGGCAGCTTACACTTTGACTATGAAGAACACAACTTTGCTTGAACTTAACTTCAAGAGTAGGTTGGGTTTTTTCCTCTGCTAGTTCAGAGTACTGGAAATGGCAGAATTGCTCCACAACTGCAGACTAATTAAGTAGTGCTCTAATATCGGAAACCTACAATACAAAAGAAAATGTCCAGCTCCTCTGGCTCTGGCCACAGCATCTGAAAGTCCAAGACCCCCTAACAAAAGTCTGCAAGATGGCAGACGCGTGGAAAACAAGAAGCTTGGGCAAACCAGGTTGTGGAATGATCCAGAGTGAAATGGAAAGATGGAAAGTACTCTTTCCTGGTTTACACATAACATTCCTGAAAAAAAAGCATGGTCTGCAGCTATGGCTGTTTCCGATAAACTTTGACCATAAACTACTTTTGTTGGCTTGCTTTCCTTAGCTCTTTTATGGACAAAGTTGTCTGGAGTACATCTAAATTCTGCTTTCTCTGCAGAACTTCTCAGGTTTGAGGAATCTGGCACTGGACAGGAACAGGACTCACAGCCAGGAATCTCAATGCTTTCTGCTCTTAAGATACCAGGAAGAAAAAAAAAAAAGGTGTGAAAATAAGGGAAGCATGGGAATATAACCAGGAGGTCTGTGGCTTGCTATAGTCCTAGAAGTCGACTAAGAGAAGCAGTTTCCATGCCTGTCTTTTTTATTCCTCGGAGTTTTGCCATAAAAAGCATCAGAAGCTAGTAAAAAAAGAAAACAAACCAAATGCTACTACTGAATTTGGGTTCCTAGCAATAAATTTACTACTTAAAAAAAAATAAGGAAGTATTTACTTTGTTCTTCTCCTTGTTTACATCCTTTACACTCTTACCTTGAAAAACTATTCCACACTTGTCAAAGAACAGTTTCAATTTCAGATTGGCAGAACTAATATTTAGAACTGATTACTACTTCAAGATACGTGACAGGGCGTACTACGGAATTTCCAGGTCAGACTGGAAGCACATATGTCTTTGCATGTAAGAAGCCGGTTTTAGGAAGGCAAGTTTAAAAGATGACTGTCAAATTCAAATAAGCTGAAAGCTCAGAACTAAGAAGGCTGATTAATTTACCATCTACAAAGGGTATTTGCTGCTTGCTGTTCTCTCCACACTACTCCCCCACTTTCATAAAACCCTGTCAAACTTAGTATTCAATAGAGGAGACAGAGTTGGTACAGGGTTTAGCAGTGTGTGCTGCAATGCCACAGTGGAGTGCCACACAAACTCTGCCTAAACCCTCACAGTCTCGTTCCATTTTAACCTCTGGCCACTCATTCCTTTCCCAGCCCCCTTCTCCCTCCTGTGTACTTGGTGCAACCTTACAGTCAGTTCATGGAAATGATCTGGCTGAAAACTAGTTCCTTTCTCCCTATGACTAGTTTTCAGACAGATGTGCCCTCAAAATTGGCTCACTGTGGAGTCACCAGAGAACTACCACCAGTGCCAGGAAGAAGGGTGAGATCGCAGCAGATCACACTTCATTTCTTCTCTAAGCTGCTGTGGAAATACACTATTTGCATGTTATAAAACAAGGCCCTAAACATAAGCTTTATAATAAGAAAAAAATAATTAAGATTAATCTTACAGATTTTCAACAGTTACAGAACTGTACCATCAATTTGTCTGTTGGTGGGGAAGAAAAACCTGCAATTTCTCCAGAAGGACCCTCAGAAGTTACTCCTTCCAGCTGCCTTATACCTGCCCCCGTCTGGTTTAGTCCTGGCTGCCCTGCTACTGTGGCTTACAAGGTCACTTCTACCAACTCTGCTATGGGAATAACACCCAAAGCAGCAAAAAAACTGTCAGAATTCACCTCTTAACAGCTTATTTGGTTCAGCAATGGGATGACAATGTTACTGCATTTACAACATGCAGTTAGTTCCCTGTGGACCAAGTCTGAGTAGAGCTACAAACAAAGGTTTTATTTTTAATAATAAATTACAGAATTATTCTTCAGATTTTGCAAATATATAGCACTTCAGTAGATCCTGGAAGTGATTTAACATTAAAATCCCACTTCAGACTACTTGTCAACATCCTCAAGTTTTATTTTTGTAATAGGATTTATCATCTACTAGACAGTTTGGATTCTCCTTTTTTGTGCTACATATACTAAGAGAAAGTGTGCAACACTTTACATTAATTCCTCTGCCTTTTCTAAAGGATTCCCGAAGGTCATAATCAAGTCACAAGCAGATTGTTTACATATGTGATAATCACCATGTTCTCATGATCCCCAAAAATAGCTGTCCTGACAGCATTTTACTTTCCTTTCTTCTATAAAGGTTGGTTTTGACAGTATTTTGTCCTAAATAAAGAAAACAGAAAATCAGCACCACCTTCCACCGGAATTTTAAAGAAATCAGTCCAACTTCCCTCAAAACAACCTCCAAACACTCCTTCAGTTGCAACAAGTGGTAAACTTTTTATCAGATCCTGGTTTAGCGCAGCTTGCCCACCTACCAAGCATTTATACTACAGGGTGTCATCAGACAGGTAAATACATCCAGTTTAAGGTGTATCAAAGACAGCACCTTTCGTTGAGGAACATCAAAATCGGAATAAAGAACAAACAGCAAAATTGCACCTAGTATTATGAATTATCATAATTCCAATCTGTAATCTTCACTGCCATAGCTAATGAACTGCAGATTTCCCTAGCAAAACAGGACAAACTGACTTTCAAATATACCACCTCAAAAATAACATTCATGTTTTACACTATAAGAAAAAAATAATCAAATGCTAATAATACTACAGTGCCTTAATCAGACTAAAATATGGACAGTACTAAAAAAATAAAAAAAACTTAAATCACACATTAACAGGCCTGAAAGGACGAAATCATTTAACTTTTTACTCTTGGGCACCATATTCAGTAGACAGCTTCTGGCTTTTAGTGTATCATGCAATTAATACTAATCTCCATGGTAGTAAACCAAGGTTTTGAAGTCACTGGAGATTACAAATTCATTATTTTGAGGAAACTATTTAACTTAACACACCTTTAAAATTGTCCCACTGGGCTGAATATCTTATCTTTCAAAAATAAAGACCTGATAGGTTTCAAGTTAGGTAGCATTCCTGATTCTTTTGAAAGTATTGGTGCTACTACAAAAAGGCTGCAGACATTCATGACCAGGCTATCCAGCTTCACCAGTATTTTTATGTCTACTTCATTTTGAATAAAAATAAATGAAAATCTTATCAAACTTAAGAAAACAGAGAGCAAAATCTGATCTTCAAAGAAAAAACTGCGATGAAAGGTAAAAGCTTTATCTTGCTATTCTCTTTTTTGAGGTATCTGGAAAAAAAAAACTACACTGATAGTTTAGATTAAGTTACAATTTACATTAGTTGAAGATAGGATGAACTTGAGGAAAAAAGTTTTTGCTCATGAAAAGGATGTGGAATTACCCACATGAAGCACACAATACCTTACTTTGAAGATTACTTCAAAGTTTGTGATAAAGCAAGCAGTAATTCTAAAATGTATTCTGAAGTACAGTCATGAAGATTATATATTCAAGTATAATTACTCCTGCACTTTAAGCCACATGCAAATTTTACCCTTAGAGCTATTCATAATGAAACAGTATTTCCTACAGTCCCAAGGGCAGACTTTACAGCATGAAGCATACATTACATTCCTTAAAAAAAAAAAACAAAAACAAAGGCAGATGTCACAAAACTAGTAGCTAACTATCTTCAAACTAGAGAAACAGGAAATGTTTCCACCATCCCTGATGTGATACAAGTTATTTACCATTTTCGAAGTGAAACACTTCGTAAAATATCTTCTAATTAGGAACTCAGACTGGAACATATTACGTATGTAGACATCACCCAGCCTCAAAATTCAACAGTGCAGACTGTTGCAGACACATTAAACCCATGCTTTGGAACAAGAATTAATCTCTTCAAGTTACAGGATTTACCAGAAGTATACCTCACACACTTCAAAGTCTTAAGTATTTTCAATACTGTAGTTGGGATGTTAAACCCTCAGCATGTCTGTGTGGGCAGCAAACAACTTCCCAGTTCCTAGAACATTATCTACCATGGAAAGTTACTTCTTTTCTTGAGTGTCACTGCCTCTGAAGATCACAGATCTAGTCTTTAGATCATGTTTCACTGGATGTCCTACCTTTGCAAAGAGAGTTGAGAGCTGAAGGCAACAATTACGTTGCCACACTCTCAACTGATGCTTGAGAAGTTACTACTGGAACTCAAAAGACAGAGAAAACTCACTAGCTTTCAAACCATTATGATGTAATTGTCTATACTTAGGATGTACATTAAAGCTGAAATAACTAAACCTGGGGTACATCAAGAATATAGAATGCTGTCAATTAAACTGTTCATCTGAGTCTTCAGTTTAGAGTAGGGCAGATTGCAGGTAGTGATCCAAGTCTTCTAGGTATTAACTCAACATGTAGTCTCAAGGTTGGCCTTCCAGACAGGGATTTCTGAAGATCTGTTTTAGTTTTCTTCTTATCAGAAAGAAGATTGACTTAGAGTGGCCCTCAATATATTTCAATTACTTCCGACCTCAAAGTACAAATGCTACAAATGAAGACCACCTTACTGTCCTTAATAATATTGCAACATACAATGCAACCTCACTCATCTAGAAATGTAACTGAATCCTGGACCAAGAGACTGATGTGATAACTGTTCAACCACTACAGGTTCAGCCTGGTGTCAAGTAGAATTAAAAAAAAAAAAAAATACTGTGAAACAGCACTGGATTCATTGACCTAGGTTCAAAAAATGCTTACATCTCTTCTTTAATGAAGCCACAGTTAAAGTATCTTGAGCCTGTGCCTCAGGTTGGATTGCTAATAACAGATCATTAGTTCCAGTGAGTACAACACCTGGATTCAAAAGGAAACTTTAAAGAAGACAGTAAGAACTAAAGCATACGGAACACATGGTATTTCTTCAACACAAGGGGCAACTGTGGGTCTCATGTCCCAACAGCTGACAAACTTTTCAACTCTACAGTTACAGTGAAGTATCATTAAGAAACAGTTTCCTATGTGGTGCCAGCAAGGAGATTCCAAGTTTTTTTACATTTCAGTTTATACAAGAATTGTTTAGTGAGAGTCTGAAAATAATCAAAGTAAGTTATAATGATGGGTTTACCTTTGTTGAAAAGTAATTTAGTCAGCATTACAATGAGACTACTGTAAGAAACTAAATTATATTAGCATAAGTAATGCAGAGTAATCTTGAAATCTACAGAAAATTTCAGTTATATAACACTCCCATTCATGTTCTATATTGACTTGCATTGCTACTGTACAAAACACAGTACAGGTCTATAATCCAAAGGCACTTATGATCTAGTTTAGACATGAATACATGTTATAATCCAAAACAGCTTTGATTTTTCATCCAAGATAGTGTCACTACATGAGGAGAATGTTAATTGAACCATGAGGAACTGCTAGGCCCTTCCAAGGCAGCTCAGATAACAGAAGCAGGGAAGGGAATACAACCATGAGTTGGGATGAAATTCAAAGCACACATCCACTGGAATCAGCCTACCTACTGATGAAGACACCAGAAGTGGAACAACCATCCCTGGCAATCATGGAGTCAGGAGTAAAGTTACTATTGATAAAAAGGAGTTTTGAGACAAATACGACAGAATGGCAATGTAGATGTAGAAGCTAACTGAGGGAACAGTGATTAAAGGCTGGGAGACCTGCAGATGACTCTAGGAATGCTTACCAGGCAACTCTAACCATTCAATGATGCAGCCCCATTGCACCATTTGTATTTGCCACTTCAAGTGCTTGAACTGTTTGGAAGGTGCACACAGCCTATACAAATAAAAATATTTTTCCTGTAGCCAGTAGCAGAACTTATTTTTTGTTCTTATTTCATAAACTCTAGAGCAAATTTTTACTAGTCAATAAAATCTGCATCAAGTCAATAGATTAATGCTGTCCAAAAGAAAGAAATTGATTTAATATCCCTGCAATTGATTCCACTTTGGAATAATTCATATAACAATTTCAGGATAGTGGTAAGCTGCAAGCATTATGAGCCAGAATTTTATATGTAAGAAATCTGTTCAATTGCCTTAGTAAGGTTTTGCTGCTTTTTGGACAGGCAACTGTAAACATATCCAAGAATAAGTAAGATGGAGAAATGCAATCCAAACTATGCAGATTCCATGAGGCTGTCTCCAGCCAGCAGTAAGCAAGCACATTACAGAACTCTCTGTGTTAGAAGATTTTGGGTACAAAGATCAAAAAAACCCACCACTCCCAACTGTGGAAAAGAAACATCTCTCCTTTATAAATTAATAAACCTTCAAATGGACAACAGTTTGTAAAAAAATCACAAAATCATTAATTAATTCCACACTATAGTATAAAATGACAACTCCCATCTTCCATGTAATTTTTTTGGATCTTCTGAGTCCAAAATTTGAAACGGACCATTAACACTGCTGCATGGCAACAGCACACTGAAGTTTTTTGGTGGTCTCTTTCTACAGAATGTTCATTTCAGTCTAAGCAGGTACAAGGCACCCCCCTCACAATAACTCTACTCATCCTCTGTGGTCAGCAAAAACACTGGGGACATGGAAGTGATCACTAGTTTCAAATTATAGCTCTGCAAAAATGCACAAGCAAATCTTAAGAAAACAATTTCAGCTGTTTGCAGACTCACTTGGCACACAGAGGTGTCCTGAATGCTGAACATTTGCAGTCATCTTGCATAAAACTGGTCTGGATGTCATTTCAGCTATCCATGTAACATTTCTGCAGAAGTTAGATAAAGGCTGATGACCAAAAATGGACTAACCATTTCCCTAAAGGAATGGAAGCACCCCATAATGCACACTTACAGGCAAGAAAATTTGCAGTTTCCACCTGCTGGTAGAAGATGGTAAATACATATTTTGTAGAGAAAGTGCAGTTACAGCCTACCTTAAAATTCAAACTACTAGTGTAGAAGACTTTCAAACACCCGACCAAAACAGGCTAGAGAAGGGAAAAAAAGTCATCAAAAGATTAATAGAATTCTTTGTAATAACAAAAAGCATCAGATTAAAAACTAATCAGATTATGGTCTTGCTAACTTTTAGCATCAGCCTAGAGAGCCTGCTAAAAGTCCAATTTCCCTTGATATGATTATGAAACATTGCACAGTGTTCTGATGAGGAAATACAGAACCCAAATGAACAACCACTATTTCCCGTAATCATCACGCTGGGGGAGGGGAGAGGAAGGGAGGATGGAGGAAGGTAAAGGGCAAGGGGAAATAACCACAGTAAAGCTTAGTTAAAAACATATGGAGTTGAGAGTTTCAGATAATCTAAGAACTGAGAATAAAGAACAACTGACATACCTTCTGAAAGAATCGCTTCCTTCAAATAGAGTAGCACATCTGCAAATTTTCTGACATCGTTCACCAGTTGCATGATATATTCTGGATCCACAACAGGATTATCATAGCAGTCAGAGTTGGAGCTAATACTGCTCAGAGAGCTGCTCTTGGTGCTGCGTCCCATTCCCCAATTTCCTGAATTAGAGATGGTGAAGAAGTTGGAGGTAGACAGTCGGGCTAATCCCAAACCACGCTTGTTACTTCCACCGTTCTGCCGCAACATCCCAGCAGCTGCTGCGCTTATAGAGCTCTCGCAGTTAACACTGGAGTCGCTTAATGTCCATTTGAAAATCCAAAGATGAAACCCTTAAAAATTTTGGTGGAAGAAGGTGGAGAAGGAAAAATGCTGATTAGTACAGAAATGTGTGTGAATTATTTTTGTACTAACAAGATTCAAAATGTCTTTCAGGATGATACTGTTCTACATTACAGTGTTTATCTGAAGTATTTATTAGAAAGGGTTTCAACTGTTTGAAGTTATTGTCATTTGTAAAGCAAATACAGCGTTGCATAAAAATCAATAGCACGTAGAAATTATTTCGAAAGGTAATTACAATGCATGCTTATTTTATGAGAAAAGTTTCTTCCCTGAATGTTTATTCTGGAAGCCTTAAAAATCACATTCTTTTCATTCACTCTGACAGCTGTTCTTTACCATGAAATGCTACTACAAGTGAAGACAACTGCAAAAACACTTGACGTGGTACAGATGATGAACAACATCCCACTTGCATCAACCACCAAGCTGTGTTCAGCATCCTGTCGCTTAAGATAACAGAAAGACTTGATCTGATAGGATGAATTTTCTTTGTGAAGATCGTGCCAAGCAAGACACTGTGGCCTATCACAGCTCATGTCAGAAAGGAAAACATCCTGAAAGAAGTTACGCAGGCTTTTCAGACTACTATCTTTTAATATGAAAGGCAATCAAGAAACATGGACAAGAAAAGAGATTTTAAAGTATTTTAGTATCAGTGTTCATCTGCACATCTCAGTACAGCTATCTTGAAGGGTGTTGTTCTGCTTCAGTACACCTTAGAAGTTCCACCATAAAAATACAAAAATTTGGGGGAGATTATATTGGTATAACTAAGCAATTACATGAATTCAGAATGAAAACCAGAAGGCTACTGCAGAGCTCCCCGTGTGAGGTTAAGCGATTCATTTCAAAGCAGCAAACTCCAGGTGGCAGAGTCAGGTATGGTTCCAACAGCTCACACAGTACCTACTATTATTCTCTGAACACCAGGAGAAATTCTCCACATTTACAGTATACGGTAAACATTACAGGTGAAAAAAACCCCACAAACCCACAAAACACAAACTGGAACATGACAGCTAAAAATCAAACACTAGTTGCAGACATATCTGCAGCAAAATATCAAATTCAACTATTTTTAGCTAAATATAGAAGTTATTCCAATCTAAAAATGCAGGTTGAAACAGGTCATGCTGCATATGTTTGCAGTTGGTTAGACCAACTGAAGTAGTAAGACCTTTAACATTTTCAGCTCTCCCACTATGTATTTCAACCAACGTTATTCTAATGCACTTCAATTATTTTTACATTATTTCTCCTTTATTTGCCTTTGCAACTTAAAAATATCAGAGGAAACGTGGTCAAAGCAGTTGCTTTTGTAATTAAACTGGCAAGCCTTCCAGGGAGTGTGCACAGGGCGAGGGGGG
>JANHGN010012922.1:100000-114998 GCA_024605025.1 Megaceryle maxima | reverse complement strand
TCTTTTTTACCCTCTTTTTATTTTTTACTTTTTACTTGCCAAATTTTTTCCTTTTTTTTTTTTTTTTTTTTTTTTTTGGGGGTTTTTTTTGGTTTTTTTTTTTTATATATTTATCACAGTAATAACTTAGTAAAATAATTTTCTATTCAGAAGAAGCAATTAAGAAATTAAAAGCGAATGCAGGACTAATGGGTGTGGTTTTTAGACATGCAGCTTTTTACAGAGTGTTCAATAATTTTGTATGTTTCAATTATTATTTGGGATGTGGATGTCCTCATACACAGCTGCTATTAAAGTGTCAGGGTCTGGGCATTCATACTTTTACGTACCTCTGAAAGATGATGGATGCAAATCAAGGGTACCTTACAATTTTGGAGAGCCCTAAAGAGTAAATATTACTATAAACCTGCTTATGGTTTCAGAAGGAAATTTTTCTTTGCCTCATCCCAGCTTGCCAAGGCCCAAGCAGTGTCTGCTGTTATGGGCATAAAAAGTCATTCATCCCTGAGGCTGGTTGGAAGGTTTCCTTAGCTCTGTGTAACATGACAAAGTCCTGTAGTATGAGAGGTGAGAGGCCCCAGTTTTGTATTAAGCCTACATGGTAGCGAGCTCAACATAAACTCAGAGCATGACTCTGTTTCCCTTGAATTCAGTTCAGTGGGACCTGGATCGCTTCCTGCCTGGCACACAGACTTTCAAAGGTCTATGGACTTCAGAGGGATATATGGTAGTAACCTGCCATTATCTAAGGAAGGAGGCTGCATTGCTCTGTAGTGCAAGACTTCTATGTGCTAGTTGCAAAAAATCCTTTCTGTAGCAGAAGCAAAATTCATGTGAAGCACGTAGTTTAGCCTACCCACTTACATAAATCAAGCACAACCAGAACTGGGACTTCTGCCATTCTGCCCATAAGCCACTTGCTTCTGCGAAAATCTCATTTCATATCTACTTGGACATCTCCCCTATTTGCTCCATCTACACTAACCTCTGAGAGCCTCCCCCAAGGCTTGCCTGAGCACTCCCCTTTCCCTGCTTTGGAGAAGGCAGCAGACAGGTATGTGGAGTACCAGCCCTGGTCTTGCCTCAGTGTTACCTAGGGACCAAAACTGAAGTGCAGTGATTTGAGTTCATCAAGCAGGTTTTGCAGCTGAACTACTTTCACAGATGGCCTCCTTTATATCCCAGGATAGTCTAGAATGCTTTAAAGACATTAGTACAGTGAATCCATCTATCTTGAATCCTACCACATTATGAGAGGAATTAAGTTTATCGGTATGAGTTAACATATATACAGGTATGAAAATAAAGAGAAATATGTTGACATATAAATAAATCTCTGAGGTCTTTCCATTTTCATTCTTTCTCAGAGTGGGTTTTGGGAAAATATTCACTAATATTTGGCTGTTTTCAAGCTGGTATTTGGCTTTTGAAGAGAAAGTAGCAGAAGTGGTTGGACTTTCAGGTGGTTGGTTTGCCTCTTTCAGATTGAGTCATCACCTCTGCCAGTGATAACGCTCTACTGTTAGAGGCTACGAGTTTTGTCTTGGCTATAACCATACGCTACTACCCAGCTGTCCCACTTGGTCTCTGAACTGCTCCTAGTGCAGCCTCACCAAACATGGTGTGAGCTGTCCCTTGGCTCCAGAGGAACCATTTGATGTGAAGGCCAGATGAGACTTCTTTGTGAAATTTTGAATATCGTTGTCTAGATTCCAGGTTACTTTAAGAAAGAAGCTAGCAGAACATTTTATTTATCTTTCTCTGTGTGTAGAAGAAAGCCCCCAAACGAGGCCTTTGTGCTATCCTTCTGCTTTGGCAAATTTATCCACACCAGAAGCAGTTCAGGGTGTGCGATGTCCCAGGGTAACGGCACCACAGCCCCGAGCTGTGATACAGGCAAGGGAAAGGTGAAACTTCTATCAATAGGATGCATACGCTGAGAGGAAACTATGTAATTAAGTCCATGAAATGCCCTTAAAATAAATTTTTATGTTTCTTTACACATTTTGTGTCTCTTTTACGTGTATGGGGAGCAGCATGGCACAAGCCACCAGAGCAGCAGGACGTTCTTCCTGCTCAGGGCTCTGGCAGCACAGAGCTCACCCAGGGATGTGACTTTCCACTTATTTTTGCTTAGATCTTAGAACACGAATCAGCTGGGAAGAAATTTATGCACGACTTTTAGCCGGCAACCCTGCTTTTTGCAAAGAAGGAGCCTTATTTTCGCCTGGCTTGTCCTGGCTTTGCCAACAACAAAAATTTTAAACCCCTGAGTTAGGCCTTAAATATCAAAATCAACCAACTGGATTAAGCAATGAGCCATAACGTTAGCAGCTTTAATGAGCCTTTAGAGGAGGCTGAGGGGAGGCAGCAGGGCGCCTCAGTCTCGCGCCCCGGGAGCGGTGGGAAGATGGCCGCCCCCTCCCAGAGCCGCCTCAGGTGCCAGGCTGCGCGGCGGCCCCTTTAAGGAGCTTGACCCACTCGCCGCCTCGCCTGCCCGCCCTCCTCGGTTTCCCTCCCCCGCCCTTGCCTGAGACACTGGGAGTCGAAGCAGGTGCATGCGCAATGCGCTGGCAGCCCCGCGCGCTTGCGCAGTCACCTGCTGGCCGGCCATTCCCCCTCCCCGCCGGTACATCCGGGTCATCGCTCGCACGCCCGCCCGCCCGGCCGGTCCCCCGAGGTGCTGTGTAGCGCGCTTCCCCTCCCCCTTCTCCCCCCTCCCCTTCAGCGCGGGCGGCTCCGGCGCTGTCTCCATCCGCTGCGCCCTCCCCTGCGCGGGGCTCCGGCCACGCTGCTTCTGTCGCTGCCTGCGGCCGAGCGGGGGAAGGTGGCGGCTGCAGCTCCCGCTCCCGTCCGCATCGCCGTCCGCGGGGCGCCTCGGTGAGTGTCAGCGATGTGGTGGGCGGGGGACCGGGCGGGATGCTTCGCTTCATCTCCCGCGTTCTCAGCCCTGCCGGCGGGACCCGCACCCTCTTCCCGCCGGGGCCTGGCCTGTCTCTGAGGGGATGGGGCTCCTCTCGCCCGCCGCCCCAGCTTCCATCTGTTGCTCTCTCCGCTCCCCGGGCCAAACCCGCCTTTCTCAGCCCTCCGCAACTTCTCCGTGTCTTCGCCCTCCCGTCCCGCCGCCGCTTCGCCCCAGCAGCCTCGTCCCCTCTCTCCCCGGGGTGTGTGGCGGGGCGAGGAGGGGGTTCCCAACCCTCTGGGGCCTCTGGGTGGGGGGGGAGGAGTGGTGGCCGCTGCCTTCCTCGCCTGGGGAAACCCTGCTAATTTTCAGGGACTTGCTCTGTGCTAGATAACTCTCCGCTCGTTTCCCCTGCTCTCTGTCGGGGCTCCTTACCCTCTCCGTGGCGGGTCGAAGGCAGAGGAGCCGGTTTGCTCACTGGTGCAAGTACAGGCAACTCCCCTGGCCACCGCAGCTCCACCGGCTTGTGGCAGTAGCTGATGCTGGTCCGGTCCGAGGATCGCGTCCTCCCCGCCGGCCTTCAGCCTGCCTCGGTGGCGCAGCCCAGCGGGATGTAGGTAGTGCTTGGGTATGGGGAGAAATGGAGTGACAGTGTTAATGGCTAACCAGGAGGAGGAGATCCCTTGAAGGGACATCTGCAGTCTTTCAGACTGTAGCTAAAACCTGCAGTGAGTTAAGCAAAATACAGAAATTGTGCAAATTTGTCCTAATTAGGGTGTATCCTGCAGTTCTGTATTCGTTAGCTGAGATGCTGGGACTGTAACTTAAGGTAGGGTTAAAGTGAAGCTGTAACAGGAGGGTGTTGCTTCTAATCTATTCATTAAGCAGCTGATAAAATCAAATTTTAATTGGTTTTTAATTCTCTCTTGTGCGATACATATATAAGGGCATGTGGAATTTGGCTCCATTTTGTTACTTTTTAATCTGGTGTTGTATCTTACGTGGTAATACAAGAAGTTTCTGCACAGAAACATTTTGGATACCAAAGAAATTAAGAAATTGTGTGTTCTGAAGGTTTTTGAAGTATTTTCTTTTTCTGTTCCATTGCATCAGCATCCTGGATCCAAATGCCAGTGGTAGTATGACAGCTGTCTTTCTACCGTGAAAGAGGAGTCTTACTAACATTTAAAATCTGCCATTCTGAATTTCTGATAATGTGGTATGGAAATACAAGTGTTGATTAGCATGTATGTTAATCCTTAAACCAGTAAATTATTTTCTAGATTGATCTAATAACGTTCTTGTTTATTACTTATTCTTGCTTATTACTATCTCAGTTGTAAAAAAAAAATGCAATGTCTGTTTTGTTACACACACTCCCCACACACCCCATACTCCTTTTGTTGATACAGTTTTCTTTCTTTGTGCTCTAACTGCTTGGAACTTAAATAAACCGTCAAGCTAGTGAGCATTTTCTATAGCAGGTTGTGGCAGATAGGGGTAGTAATTAGCCTGAGGTTACTATTTCAAGGTTGGAATGTGAATCCAAACTTAGAAGGTTCCACCTGACAAATATCTTTGCTTTAAAAAAGGTGTGTTGTTTTGCAAAGCATATCTTCGGTTCTCTGGCAAGTTCAACAGCAAAATCCTAACCCATGTGAGTAAGATACTGCTGCTCCATGAAGTAGGAATGTTGATTTTTTTGTTTGGCATGCAGAGAGTATTCCATTACTGAAACAGAAGCTTTCACTAGAAGAGTAGATAGCTTTTTATCCAAGTCAAACTGCCAGCTTTCTTACTCCATGCATTAGCTGTCAGAGAGTTGGGGCCAGAGAAAGAAGTGACCCCAGAATCTGTTTTAAAATGTCCCTGTCAAGAAGTACCATGGCTGTATGAAAGTAAGGAATGAACTTGGTACTGTCTGTTATAAAACTTCCATTTGTTGTAAGGAGCTTGAGAATTTTTTTGTTGTTTGTCATTTAACTAGAGCCACCTGAGGTGATGGATTATTAAAGAGATTGTCTTTTGAAATTTTCTGTCCCTTCATAGCAAACCTTTCCTTTGTGAACCTTGCTGAACATCACATGATGTTAGCTGGTTCTGTTGTTGCATACATAACTGTCCTAATCCCTTATCTGAGTTTTGCGGGAGTCTTAATGTCTGGGTAAAGGGCAGAAGGAAACAATTTCTTGTTGTGTCTTTCAGTGGTGAAATATCTTAACAGAATAATTAATTTTTAAATTAATCGAGTGCAATAGCTGAAATAGTTTAGGGGCAGTTATGCAGGGAGATTAATTCAAGTTGTCTGACCAGACTTCTAATGGTGCTTACTTGGAATTAATACTATAAAGAGACATAAGGGTGGGGAATATTTGTCTTGCTAACTACTGAATTATTGAATAATACAGTAACAGAAATTGGCTCAATCATTTGTGAAAGCATATGTAGGGCCACTCTGCATTTCTGTAGCTCCTTAGGCATGGTAAACATGGATGCAGTTTCCCCCGCCTTGTTGTGTATCTAGGAGAATACAGATACACAAATAGCCTGCAGTACCTTTTTTTTTTTTTATTGCTTGCCAGTTGTGGACATAGATGGAATTAATGGATACCCTGTAGTAAAGGCAGGTAAAATTAAAGCTTAGGTGCAAGAAGTCAGATTTTATTTTATTTTATTTTTTAAGCAGTCAGGTTTGTGTCTGTTTGGTTGGTTTTTTTTTTTTTTTTGAGAAATAATGGCACTAGGATATATCAAAGTTCATCACCTTTGCCTGTCCTTTCTAAAAGCCTCCTCTCTCATAATTATACCAAGCATTTTAGTCATGAATGTATATGGGCTTAAGTTCAGAAAAATCACTCTTGTCTGTTAAGGTAACGTTAGCTACCCTGAAATGTCTTGTATAAATCAATTTTATCAGACTTGTTAATTGTAAAAATGTTTGAAAACACATCTTTGAAGCAGAATTTTTTCAGTGTTGTGAGACTGCATCTCATGGACTATTAGCTGTCAAGCAAATGTGCTACAGGCAAGGTATGCAGCCAAAGTGGTTATGTATTGAGAGTCCATGCAAGATTTGAATGTCAGTGTTACGGTCCTGTGTTTAATACCAGGATGCAGAGAGTCATCCTTGTATTCATTATGGTCCACCTGAATCCCTCCAAGTCTATCAACAGGACTTAAGAGGTGGTAAGAGCACGGCACTGGGGGACCTGAAGGAAGCTGTGCTTGGCTTGGAAGGAGTTAAGTGCTGGGGAATGTGAAGCATTGGCACTGCTTACTAGCTGTGGCACCTGAAATACACGCATCAAATAGGCAGGGTAAGATTTATTTCAAATAATTTTCCAGATGTAAATGATGGCCAGTTGTATGCACCTTTTGACATCTTTTCTACTTCCATTCATTTGCATGTATCAATCGCACTTTAAAATAAATGAATGGTCGTCTTGCATACCTCCTAAGTCTTCCTTTATTATTAATCTATGGACATAAAACCTTACTTACGATTATTAGTGTTTCCTTCCTTGTGATTGTGGGAAATTTAACATCTCTACCCAGTGTGGAGAAGTCTGCTTTGCTCTTCATTGTGTGTGAAGACAGGGGCTTCTTTGATTGCCTGCAATTTTAGGATCTCTAATAAATCACCTCAGTTTCCCCCCTTCTGTGATTCAGGAATGTTCTCTTTGAGTGCCACATGTTGCCTGCTGCAGCTGGCAGAGTGTTTCAAACTGTCTAAAATTCACTGAGAAGCTCTCTCATGTAGGTGCTGTTTTACATTTATAATTTCAGTGCTTACTGGAAATGTGTATTGCAATTCTATGGATAGCAGAGCTGAACAGAAACCAACAACAAACAATGAGATGTTTAAGAATTGACTAGGTAAAGCTGAAAGTATTTTTAGTTACACCATTTTCTCATATGTTCCCCATCTCCTATGGCTTTAATTCCATTCTCATTTTTAGAAATTGTAGTTTGTCTTTTCTGTCACATGAAAGCCTGATGCACAGAGAATGTCTTTGCCGTGCAAATGCTGAAACTAGTTACAAAGCATATTGAAAGGTGCAAGTAAAATGCTGCATTCTTCTGTCTTTCACTCTTGATAATTTGAATGATGTGAGGTAAAGGCTGACAATGTCCTGCACAGTGTGTGTATATGTGGCTTATGAACTCACATCTGTCATTGCAGCCTTTCTCATCTGGTTATGCTGTCTTCATATGCTGCTGTTGATACTTCATCAGGTGGTCTTGGTGAAATGTTTAGTAATTTATTTCTGGTTAACTCTAGAAATGTTAATACTGGTCATGCAACTGATTTATAAACGCCTTTTGTAACCAGACTTTGCATTTTTCAGTGTACACTATCTTTTCAGCACCTAGAAGATTTTTTACATTTCTAGTACCTTGATGAGTGTTAACCAGTTTGTGTGTATCAGGAAAGATTGTAATTTGCCTTGTTAGCACTAACCTAAAGTTCTAGTATTGCATTTGGGGAATGATGTATGATGGACCAAACCCAGCATATTTTTTTTCTACTGTGTGAAATCATTGTGGGACTGTAGGAAAAATGGGAGACTATCTCTGAAAGAAAGAGATTGTACTTACATACAACATTCAAGTCTAGAAAACCAGTTTCCTCTAATAGTGTTTGTATGAGAGGATTTATTTTTATTTTTACTCGTGTTCCACAGAAATGCTCTATGGTTTGTGGTCTTGTTTATAAAGTATTTGGCTGATTCTCTGGCTTCTATCTACAGCACTTGGGATTCCCAGGTGGTCTCCATGCAAATAGTGTAATTAGGTCTGGGAGAGCTCAGTTTGTGACATGGACTGCATTCACTTTGGTGTGGCTGTAGCTGCAAAAATAGCATGCTTTGCAAGCCAGGACTTCTGTCTGCTAGTCCCACCAAAACCTAAAGCTTGATTCTGTAGGCAGTTAATAGGTTTGTCTGGAAGGCTGATTCCCACCAGCAAATGTTTTACCTGAATCAGTGACCACCAGGAAAAAAAACAACTTTATAATCACTTTTATATGAAAGAAAGTGCAGCATAACATTGTTCTAGATAGATTTTTAAAAGCACTTTTTACTTCAGGCTCCGGGGCTTAACTGTTCCCTGGTAGCAGAAGGCTGTTCTTTGAGAGACTGGCAGAGTTCAAAAGGCTCTTAAATTCAGCCATGAGGCAATTCTGGTTCTGCTTCAGTAGTAGATGATTAAATTAAATGGAGTGTTAGCGTGAGTAACTTTTTCTGGTGTACTATACAAGGTAATAGATGAGTTCTTAGGAGCCCTAGTTGTAAATTAGCTGACTGGAAAGCCCTGTTTCTGTGGCTAGTGGCTCTAGCAGTTGTATTACTTCAAAAGTTAGATCTAATTGTGTATGCTTCTAGTCAGGTGTGGCACTGGATGATGGCTGGTTCTTTTTATTATAGCAGTCTTGAGGTTAACATCATCACAGAGAAAGGGAATTCTTGTCTTTTTGTGTTGGACTGCAAAGGTGTTTTGGACAACAGTGGTGTTTGTTTCAGCTTCTGATGTACAAATCAGTTTTACCTTTCTACTGTAGAGAAAAAAAGGTAGCTTTCTGAATTCTAGCATTGCTGGTTTGGAAGAAAAGCTGTAAGAGTTAATAATAAAGACATTCACAGCTTTTTATTTTTAAACAAAACTTTACTGTTCTTGAGCGAAACTTCTCAGGCAAAGCATGTTCTGGACATGAAAAGCCAGTACAATTATTATTGTTATATTTTCACCTTTTATGTGCTGAGACACATGGTTATTTGCAGTCATTCCTCCTTAATGTGGAAGTGAAATATGTAACCATTGGAATTCAGGAGACTTCATCTCAAAGATGATAGAATTGCTGACCTTTTATATAAATGAAGATAATACAGACAAGGCAGAGCATTATGTAAGGATTGCTTTTGGATAGTAGTTAATTGATTTAGAGTTTAGATTTCCTGTTTGTGTGCAGAAGTCTTATATGGGGGGATGTGGATTTGTCAGCTGAGCAGGCAATTGAATGGCATGATAGCTTTGAAACTTTGCTCTGGGTGGTACTTGTAGAAGATGACTTGCTGCTTGTTCCCACATGCAACTGGCTAAAGTCAAACTCTCCCAGATGCTAAAATAGTACTTTAAATGCTTTATCTGTTCCTCGTTTTGAATCTCAAGAGTTCAGGCCTGAATTAATTTCTTAGCAGTAGTAGCAGAATGACGTGACCTAGTTGATATCTCCTAGATGGAAATTTGGAGGATGATCTTTTAGAGCTTTCAACTAGCCCCACAAAACCCAAGTTGTTTTCTTTTGTTTTCTGAAGTTTCCACTTTTAGTAGTGTTCCAACTTGTTATGGAGAACCTATCCATTTTTCTGTACCTATGGCTTCTTAATAAATGGGGGTAGAATCATATCCCAGTAGGGAGCTCACTCTAGGTGGGACTGGCAGTAAAAGGCTAGTAAATGTCAGCGTAGGAGACTATTGATTAATACCTAATACTTTGAGGATATAATATTATAGAACATTAATGTTACTGTTGTGTCAGGTTTTCAAAGGAATTTCATTGGAACTACTTCAGTAGCTGCCAAAAGTGAGGCTTGGGAGCAGATGTTGTAACAGTAGACTTAAATTTTTTGACAGCTCTTCAAATAGCTCTAGTGTCTCAGCTTTACAATGGAGTATTTTTGCAGGGGTTGTGCCTCTTGCTTTGCTTCTCTCCCTGTTTCTCATCCAGAATGGGCCTCAGTTTGACCCCATTACAGTCCTATGAAAACTCATGCTCTAATAAACATGTATCCATCCAGGCAGCACATGGGAGGAGAACCAGGTTTGGATGGAGATGACAGCTGAGGTGAGGAGTGATGGTAATTAACTATGAAGAGGAGCAGCTTATTTTGAGCTTGAAAGCAGAGAAGAATATTAATTAGAATCTGGGACTGAGCTGGGGACAAGTTGTTTGAAAACAGTGGAGAGGCTGAGTTAGGAGTTTGTTGGCTGTGTGGAGAGTATGGGTCATGTAATGTGGGAGTGTGTGATTATGATGCTGCCTCTCAGCCAACATCTTTGGGACATCAAGACTTGCTGGACAAAGAAAATAGGGAAAAGAGTTGTTAGGGAGAAGGCTGGACCGGAGAAATAAGAGCAAGAGCTGGGATTTTGTAAAGGTGACAGATAGGTCTGTTGGACAAGGAAGCTGGAATACTAGTGTCAGAAAAACTGAGAAAAGGACTACAGCAAAATAAAACATGCTGAGTTTCGTTCTTTGCCGCTAGTAGCCAACATTTCTTCATCACTTCAGCTTAATATATATCTCTTAAGCAGTAGAAATAGGTATTGTGAGCAAATGGTTGTGATTCTTGTGACATGCCATGTAGCTACAAGGACGAATTACCTAAGCTCGTTTCCTAGTTCTGAGTTTCAACTTCAAAGCAGCACTCAAAAGTAAAGAAACTGCAGGAAGAAAGCAACCTCGAATACATAATGTGTACCATTTCTTCCATTAGGACCCTTGCTTTATCTCCATGATGAAGTGGCTGGTGCTAGTTTAGTGAACAAGTGCTCAATAGTTTTTGTTGTTTAATACCATATGATGCTCTTGCCAGATTGCTCCTAAGATTAGTTAGTTTCCTCTTGGATAGTCTGGTGCTGCTTTCTGTACAGTTATTTATCATCAGAATGGTCTAATGAGGTGAGGAAGTGGTTTGCTTCCTAGTTTACAGATGAGGAGCAAAGGCACAAAGAGAAGTTCAGCTAGTTTTGCATGGTTAGAAACGACTGGAACCTGAGTCTTTTTAGACTAGTTTACATATTGCAGCCACATCCCCATTGATCTCACTGCTTTTCTCATGCTAAAATTCCATTTTAATAATATATTCTAACTTCACAGTTGTTTCTTGTGTTTGTTTATAGTAGTTTTAGACATACAGCTACAATAAAGGAGTTGGAGACCATGGCAGTGTTCGAGGTTGTTCTTTGTTGCTGCAGCAGAACATGGCCACTTCCGTTTGTCAAAAGGCAAAGTTACTTCTAGTTTCTTTTTGTATAACCTTGTTGCTTGTTCAGAGAAATGAGGAAGGATTAATTCTGGTGTCACATGACTCTCAGGAGCCCATACTTTGGTACTAGTAACTCCTGCTAACTTTTGGTATGGATGCAGATTGATGCGTTCCTTAGCAATGCTGTGCTGACACAGCTTTAAGGCTATACGTAAAGGGCCCATCTGACATGCTGTAAAATTACACCTATTTTTAGTGTTTAAATGTTACAGAAAAGTCTCAAGTGGTGCTGCAACTCTATTAACAGAATTGTGGGCAAATAATACCTTTCTCTCCTTTATGGTGAAGGAAGGAGAAATGAGCCAGTTTTTATTTTTCAGTTGGGGCTGTGTTGTCCACATTGCTCTGCTTAGCTGTTTAATTTGAAAGATAGTTCTGTCATACTGTAGCCACTGGAAGGAGGAACCATAAGCTCTTTTTTGTAGAGCTTTGTGTCTTCTCAAGTTTCTCTTTAGAAGAGAAGCCATGTCAACCAATGTAAGAAGTATAAAGCTGCTGTTTCTGCTGTCGTTAGAAGGACACGTAAAAGCTTTTGCTACCATGTTGGGTATTTTGAGGGTTGTCTTTTTGTTTTGTGGGTTTTTTTTTTTTCTTTTGATTCCTCTTATTAGCTAATCACTCAGTTGGGTTTTTTTTGAGTTACTTTTTAAGAGTGGTAATATCAATGAGTCTTAACCCTGGTTAGGAAACTGTATAGTTAAAAACAAGAATAGTACTCTTTACTTCGAGGTGAAGAAAAGAACAGCAGCCTCTGCTGATGGAGCTGTGGTTTTTGCCTTTTCTTGACAGGCTTACTGTGTTGGCTTATGTTCAGTTAATATTTGGCTGATCAGCTTTGCAGCTAGCAGGATTAGGAACGCTTCTGCTGTAGATCCTATTGAGTGGAAACTTGGTTTCTCTAGAAAGCAGTGCATTCATTGGTAGCAAATCACTTTTCGGATATTAAGGTAGAGATTTTTCTCCCCTGTTAGGGAAGGGAATGATCACAGTAGTCCTTTGATCTGAAAAGTCAGTCTGTAGTCTGGGTTTCTTAGAAGCCCAGCTGGCTGCTTATGGGTGCATGATATGGGGTGCATGACAGGGATTAGTGTTCAAACTTGAGGTACTTTCATGTGAAAAAGAACACTTGAAGTTTTTAAACCATGTTTTCTGGCCTGATGGAGAGACCATGTTTAGTTGTGTGAACTGTCAGGTCTACCCACCTTTACCTCTGGAGGTAGATTTATGCAATTTGACTATCTTTAGTTCAAGTAAGAATTGTAGTGACACTTTATAGGAGAACATGAATGTAACATGCTGAAGCATAGCTATGTGTGGGCGAGTCAGGAGAGAGCTGGGAGTAGCATCACTGAAAAAGAAAAGGAAGTACAGTCATGATAAAACTTTGTTGAAAGGAGGTAGGGGGAGAAAACAACCCAACAAACCAACCACCATCTGTCTGAAGAGGATGGGAATGCAATAAGGTGATACAGTTTATATATTATAGTTACTCTGTGTGTATAGATTTTTATATACATTAGTGTGTATCTCTATAAAAACACATGTGCAGCTGCATACCGGCATGTGTCCACAAACTGTCCAGTATGGTTAGCTATATTATATCTCAGTACTGTACTCAAGTAGGGCAGTTCGTATGTTGAGCAAATGTAGAACCCACATTTATTTTTAAGAAACTAATATTTTAATTGCTCACCAAAATACTCAAGTGATTTTCAGGTCTCTACTTTGGTATACCAGTGATAGAGGCTTTGCTTATGCTCTTGTTCCATTTGTTGAGGGTAGATCCTCTCTGCCAGGGGACAAGCATGCCTGCACTCACTTGTCAGGGCATGCTGTGCTGCTGATAGTTGTCAGAAAGTAAAAAATACCGAGCGCAGTATAGTTCAGTTTCCACAATGTGTTGGCTTTATAATGCTGCCAGAATGATTCAGTGCTGCTTAGTTTTGCAGTGCTAATGTATATGCAATAGCTTCAGAAAAAGAACTAAAAATTGCTTACTAACTTCAAGTAATTTGTGTTTTGCTTCCACAGTTATATAGCTTTAACTTCCTCAGAGAAAATGTTTTCGTTCTTAGTATTTTTACACTAAAAAAAAAAAAACCCACAAAAGAAAACACCCAAAAAAAAAAAAACAACCCCACAAAAAACCCCACCAAATATCATCTTTAAAAACACAAATATTGTGCATAGAATTGATCTCTTTCCTGGTTCTGAATGTGTTAGGAAAAAAACCCCAACTAAATGTATTTACTTTAGTCCTGGTAAAATGCCGTTCTCTGCAAAAGGATTGGGTGTTTCATTTATATCATTTGTTGTAAATGAACACAGCTTTGATTTAACAGTTCAAGATATTTCTGTAATAACATAATCTAGGAAATATAAGCTCTCTTATGCTGGTACTTAAGTGTATCTTTTCTTTCTTTTTCAAGGACAGAGCGTTCAGTCATAATTTGAGCTAGTGTTATAACTCATCTTTGAAAGTTCAGGAAGAAAAAAGATAAAGACAGTGAGTTCAAGACTTGTTTAGATATGTCTGAATAATTATTTTAGTATTTGATAAGCATTAGTTCTTTAAGTGCTTGTGCACTTGTGTAGTTTTTTGTTTGATTTAAAGCTGGTTTAGTTAAGATAGTATATTTCCCCCCCCCTTGCCTTAAGGAGGTCCAGGAGTATAGACGTCTACACTTCATCTGCTGCCCTTCACTGAAGGCAGGCTCTTCATAACAGTATTTTTTTGTTTTACCAGGCAGTTACTGTGTGTAACACCATCTCTTCCTTTCTCCTGTCAGCTGTGCTCTGCTTCTTAAATTGCTGAGACTGCTATTACAGGATAGGCTTGTGAGGGAAAGGTGAAGGATGTGTCCTGCCTGAAGAACACTGTAATAGAAGTAAGTGGAAGGTAGAGTCCATGCCCTTGTTTTACACCTGATGAGATAGTTTCATCCTTACTGCTCTGTCCTTTCTAATCTTCTATTTGGCATTTCTGTAGAAAGCTTTTCTTGCTACTACTACAGGAAATACCGAAAGTAGGTAACATTCTTTGTGGTTTGTTCTGCTCTGACCCACCTCACTTATCTCTGCTTTGTTCTCCCCTGACTACTTGTAAAACCAAAATGCTTAGAATAACCTCTAATGGTAGCATCTAATTCAGTAGTACAATAGCTCTGGTTCTTATCCTGATGCTTCCTTCATTTAGCATCATTACTACTTGTAATCATCTCTACAAAGTTGAGGCTAGAACTGCTTGAAAAATTATTTTAATTTTGTCTTTGAACTTTTTTTCTTTTTTTCCTCCTTCTAACTAAGATTATTCATGGATCCTGGAAGCATGTTTATTAGAGTCTGGTTTTCAGCTCTGAATGTGAGGCCAGTTGGGCCAGAAGTCCAGACAGGTTTTGCTTGAACAGTGCCTTGGAATCGGGGATGGTGTGTGGAACAGGAGGTGGCATTTTTGAATATTTTGTTTGTTTGTTTTCTCAGGGTGACTCAGTACTTGAAATTGGGGCAGACTGTGTGTCTGTAATAGTCTGGGTTTCTGACAGATATTCCTTTTGGGTCTGAATATAAGTTTATGGTGCAGAAGCAAACCTTTATGCTTTGTGAAGAGTCATGAGCACTACTCTTAGACTTTCCAAAACAGGAAAGTAGAGGAAATCTTCCAGAAAAAAAGGATAACGTTCTCACCTTTGCAGTGAAACTGATCTTCAAGGTCAATATATCCATTTTTGTAATATCTTTTGAGCAGAAGTAAATTCAGTTTCTTCTATTTTTTTTTATTAACTACAGTGAGTAGTGTTTATTAGAGGCTGCAGATTTTACCTGTTGAAAGATGCAGCTTTCATTGGTCAGTGTCTGTTACTTCCTGAGATTTTTATAATGGCCTACATTTCTTAGTTATAGAGGAGTAATTCTGAAAATCTGGCTGGGCTTTTGTAGCTTGCCCTGAACAAGTTTGAAATAGGTGATCTTTTCTTAGATGGTTGGGTTCCCCTCTGCTCTACACCCCCCACCCCCCCCCCCCGCCACCTTTTTATCGACATCCGTAGAG
>JANHGN010012922.1:40556-90005 GCA_024605025.1 Megaceryle maxima | reverse complement strand
CGTGAGCGGAGCGCGGGGCTGGAGGGTTATAGGCTGTTGGGGAGGCATAGGCAGGGCAGGCAAGGTGGAGGTGTCACACTGTATGTCAGGACAAGTTTTGGTTGTACAGCTTTAGGTCCACGTGTACCTCCTCTCCATCAGCTTCTCCCCAGTTGCACGTCTGAATGGAACAGGAATCAATGCCTCTCAAATGCATTTATGCGTGTTGGGATTGTTCAGCTTGCAGAGGAGAAGGCTCCGGGGAGACCTTGCAGCGGCCTGTCGGTACATGGAACGCAGCCTGCCAGAAAGCTGGGGAGGGACTGTTTGCCAGGGCATGTAGAGATGGGACGAGGGGCAATGGTAGAAGGGTAGATTTAGATGGGACGTTAGGAGGACGCTCTTTACTGTTAGGAAGAGGTGGAACACTGGAACAGGTTGTCAGGGAGGAGGTGCAGTCCCCATCCCCAGAGCCGTTTAAGGTCAGGCTTGGGAGGCTCTGAGAAACCTGCTCTAGTTAAGGATGTCCATGCTCACTGCGTGGGTGTTTGCCTAGATGACCTCTAGAGGCCCCCTTTCTACCGAAGGCATTCTGTGGTTCTGTTCCTCAGTTTGAGGCATGATTGAACCTAGGACTTGTGGCTGCTGTTCATATGAAAATATTTGTTTATGACTGTTGTACAACTTAAAAAATATTTTGCTTGCTGAGTTGCGGCTTTTTGTGCGTGACTGTAAAGAGAAGCAGGAAATTATTGATGGTCAACTGTACGGTGGATTGTTGTGCTAGCTACTGTTGAAATGACTGGCATAGTGCTATAAATGGTGTTGGGAAGATGATGTGGCTGAGTGAAATTTAGAGTATTGTGTTATTTAATGCTTTTTGGTTTTGTTTTTGTTTGGTTGGTTTTTTGTTTTTGTTTGTTTGGTTGGTTTGTTTGTTTGTTTGATTGGGTTTTTTGTTTTCCCCGATTGGAAATACCCACAGTCCTGTGAGATGTGAATGCATATCCCGTATTGAATTATTTTACTTTCTAGCACACAACTGAACTTTGATACACATACAATTGATAGCATGAAATATTAATTTAATATAAGGCAGGTTTGATACTGCTCTTGTGTGTGTGAGAGAGCAGCTTTGTGGGAGCCCAGGGTACTCTAGTGTACAGTGACTATATTGAAAACTTTTTCATCAACAGCAGCATTGAGAATAGATCAGGTATATCCATTGGTGGGCTGGTCTTTCTCTTTCCTCCACCTGCTTGTGTGGTTTTTGAGCTTCCATGGCATTCTGAGGAAGCATAGTTTAGTTCTGCTTGAGTTTGGGTGCTGAAGAATGATCCCTTTTGGTATTCATTTCCTCTTACCAGGGACATAGACATGTTAAAGTGAAGTAACTGTTCTGCCTTTAGGATTATGACAAAAAGTAGAAAGAGCTGCACTTGGAAGTAGGTTGAGCATCACTGCCTTTCAGCAGTAGCTTTTATTGGCTAGTAGAAAGGTTATAGCTATGTTTTCTGAAATAAATCTGTTTCAGTGCCTTGGTACTACCCCACTGTACCTTTTTGGAAGAGCGATCGTTGACATAAGTAAGTGCTGAAGCAGCCCTTTCCTATGACAGGCAGAGCGCTCAGTGGCAGAAATGGAATGTCTGTAAACACTGGTAATTCCTTATGTTATTAAAGCTTTCACGGTGCATGCACAGGGTTTCGCAGGTGTGGTTTAATTTTCTACCATACATTGCTTTTGTAGTGCTGTCTGTGTCTGCAAAGGCAGTGAAGGAGGCTGGAGAAAATGCCTTATCAGCACGGAATTTCTCACGACTAGTTTGAATTAGTTCTTGTCAGTGTCCTTCACATTTGGTGCTGGTTTTCAATATCAGTAGGATGTAATACTGTATAGAGAAAATTCTGCTTGCCTAACATTATGAGTTTTGAAGCCACTTCTTTTGGGAATGGTACGTTTTATTTGCTGGTTTCAAAGTTGGCCAGGAAAGTGCAGCTGTTAATACTGTCTGCCATCTGTTAGGAGTCTTACGTGGAACTCAGAGATATTACCTTTCTGAACTAGCCTTGTTTTGGGTTTGCACGGCACGGTTTCAGTAGCAGGAAGTCTACAGAAACGGCTGTTGTGAGAAGCTGCTAGAAGCTTCTCCTGTGTCTGACAGAGCCAATGCCAGCTGGCTCCAAGTCATGGTAGCACCTTTGTGATAACAGATTTAAGGGGGGGGAAACCCTGTGCAACTGCAGACAGAGAGAGGAGTGAGAATATGTGAAACTACTCTGCAGACACCCAGGTCAGTGAAGAAGGAGAGGTAGGAGGTGCTGCAGGCAAGGGAACAGATAGTTCCCTGCAGTCTGTGGTTAATACCACGGTAAGGCAGGTTGTCCCCCTGCAGCCCATGGAGGACTCCATGTCAGAGCTGGTGGGTGCCCGAAAGAGGTTGTGACCCTGTGGAAAGCCCATGCTGGAACAGGCATCTGGCAGGACCTGTGGACCGATAGAGGAATCCATGCTGGAGCAGGTTTGCTGACAGGTTTGTACCCTGTGAGGGACCTGCACTGGATCAGTCTGTTCCTGAAGGAATACACCCCATGGAAAGGACCCACACTGGGATGTAGTTCTTGAAGAACTGGGGCCTGTGGGAGTGACTTATGTTGGAGAAGTTTGTGGAGGACTGTCTCCTGTGGGAGGGACCTCATCCTAGATCAGGGGAAGAGTGTGAGGAGAAAGGAGTGGCAGTGAATGTGTGACAGACAGACCACAACGCCATTTCCCATTCCCCTGTGCCACTGATGGGGAGGAGGTGGAAAACTCAGGAGTAAAGTTAAGCCCCTGAAGAAGGGAGGGGTGGGGGGAAGGTGTTTTAAGATTTGGCTTTATTTCTTGTTATCCTACTCAGATTGATAATAAATTGAGCTAATTTCCCCAAGTTGAATCTGTTTTGCATGTGACAGTAATTGGTGAGCGAATCTCTCCCTGTCTTGACCCAGGAGCCTTTTGTTATATTTTCTCTCTAATGTCCAGTTGAGTAGGGGAGTGATAGAGGGTTTTGATGGGTACCTGGTATCCAGCCAGGGGAAGTTCACCATATTTCCCTACCTAGTTTCTTGAGAAAACTTGTTTTCCGCGTTCTCATGAACTGTTCAGTAATTCCTCTGTTACTATATGTGTTCTCTGTTGTTTAATAAGTGTGGTGTTCATGATCTTGGAGAAAACTGTGGCTGATCAACAAATCAAGAAGCTGGTTGTGATTTTCCAGGGATGGTTCATTCTTCAGACTCTTGGTGTGTAAGATAGAATAGAATTTGTGGATCCGGTTAATGGTTTGAGTTCAGCTCTGCATCGTCAAGACCATTATTTGACACACAAGAGTGTCACGTATCTTTACCAGATAGGAATGCAGTATCTGATATTTGGAGTCTGTACTGCTTCAGCATCTTCTGTTTGTAATGTGAAGTAGCGTAGAGATTTCAAAGGTATTCTGCATTGTATGTGCTTCATCCAGTGTATCCTCTTCACTGACTGCCTGGAGCCTCTTCTGTGCTAACCCCCTCTAAAATTCATTCAATGCTACCCATACCAACTCTTGCTGTAGGAGAATTCAAAGACTACATACCTGGCTAAAGTCCTCCTATGCTTGGTGTTGTCTGTTTTGCCTCATGACAGATAAGAAACTGGAGTACAGCAGTGTTCATTACCTGAAAGCAAATAGGAGATCTGTAGTTAAAAAGGAGGTTCAAAATGCAAGTTTCTCTAGTTATTACAACATTAGCGTTTCTGTAGTTGAATAACTGCTAATAAAACATGCTTATAAGATAGAAACAAGATTAATAATTCTATGTGAATCTCCTTTAGTTTCTCTGCAATGATACATTGACTGAGAGAATATCCAAGTAAAAGCCTTTCATTCTTTCAGTTCTGGTGAATCTCAGTCATTGTTGGTTTTTTAATACTATTTTTGCTGATATGTGTATTTTTAAGGAAATAACTAAATTTGCACAAAAATACAAGAGATGGAGGCCCAGAAGGCCAACATCTATTTCTAGATTTGGGTGATAAGATAAGAAGATAATATTTGTCCTGTTATTAAATCTTTGCAAGTTAGGTTAATTTTTATTGAAACACAAAAAAAGCTACTGAAAGCCTCTTGATCAGCCATAGGGGGTTTGCATTGCTTATGAAGTTGGCTTGCCTGTTTCAGTGTGCCTTTCTGTGATGCTCCTGACAGTACCATAAGGCAAAAGTAATTTTCTAGTTTAGCCACAGTGACAAGCATAACTTTATTAATGAGATTTATCATTATGTAAGTTTTCTTGCTTCCTCTGTCTTGTTTTTGTTGTATTCCAACATTCAGAGATTGCTGGCAAATGTCTGCTCTGTTGGAAAGTTCTTGCTGTAGGAGGTTGTGCTGTAAGAACACCCATAAATCATCCAGTTCTTTGGCAGTGTCTTTGCCATATGAGATGGCCCTGATAAATTTCATAAGTTCATGAATGGCAATGCAAGTAATTCCATAGTAGGTAATGTTTATTCTAGTCCATGTTAGGCATGATGAGCCTTGAACTAAACCCTGTCTATCTTGAAGGTTAACCAGCTTCAATTATTCTGAGAATCCTTAGAGATGATACAGAAGATTTCTGTAGTTGCACTAAGTGAATCTGAGGTCAAGGCAGCTTTAATCAGTCCTGTTGCAGCAGATGATTTAACTTCTCTGAGTGCTCTTAATTATGTTTGTGTAGCCTTTTCCTGTCAGCAGCCAGACACGTATGTGGTGTACAATTAATCTGTGCATCTGTACTAAATCCAACATGCCCTGTAGGCACTGAATCATAGCCCTTGAACAGAGGAGTACTACAGCACCACATGATAGATCCAGTTTCTTCCTAGAAGGCATATGCATCTATGGTGCATGTGCACACACTTTCCTTTATACCTCTTGCCAAGCTGGAGCTTGCTTCTGGGCTTCTGCTACCCAATTTATGTATCTTTTCCAGATACCATGTTTCTGAAGACCTCCGGAGTCTTTGGCTTTCATTTTGTGGAACATAAACCTTGTTGTGTGATCTGTCTGTGCTCTGGCTCTGGTTGCACAATGTGGTAAGGGCCCTGTGGGTTTCTCATGAAGGAGGAGCCTAAAGCATGCTCCACCTGTAGAGCAACTCTTGGTTTGAAAGCACTTTCAGATGGAGTCCATGATCTAAATTTGGAGAATGCTGAAGCCAGGCACCTTGATTTCAAGTCTGGTTACACTTACTAGTACCATTTATCCTTGTTATTCTATTATTCTTGAAATTTGTGGTCCTAGGACTTTGTCTCAACACCTGCAGGTATGTGCAGTGCTTGTACTGATGATACTCTTGTTGCATGTGCTTGTATCCTCTTGCAAACTTAATGGTAAATGGGTGAAGGGAAGATGCTACATATGCATGTCTGTTGTTGGAGTTTTACTTAAGTACAGCAACTTTGTGTGCACTGGAATTATGCTGGGTATGACTCTACAATGGGAATTGTATGTTATTATGTGACTTTTATGTAATACAGTGCATTTGCTTCAGGTCTGTATTCCACTTCAGTTCTGTGGCTACATTTCTTCATGAAAAACAGTACTTGAGAATCTGTTAGTCTTCAAGTAAGTCTTTCTAGACTTAGAGTAGCAAAAAAGCTTTTCCAGTGTGACAGTTCTCTAAATAACATAAGGATTTATTTTTCTATGTGACTGCCATTCCATGGTAAAGTTTGATTTGCAAAGGATAAACTAGCTGCCTCCTTACAGTCTCTAGAACATGTATGGGACTAGTTTGAAAGCTGGTGTTTGTTACTTCAGCAGAAAGCACAAGCAGGCTTGTTCTTAAATATTTTCTTGGTTACTCCAAATACAGGGTAATACAGGAAAACTGTTGTACTCCTGTTTTGACTGAGATTGTAACATGCACATTAAATGTAGGAAAAATGCCTCTGGAGATGATGGCATCTGCTAGTACACTTTGAACAAAGGTCTTGTGCTCTCTCAGTACAGACCTAAGTTGGGAGGATGTGGGACTGCAAGAGTGGCTTAAAGTGCATCAGATGTCCTGTGCAGAAGTATGAGTCCAGTTGCCTTGAATTCTCTCTAATGAGAAGCAGATGTAAAAGCTGAGATAGTCTACAGATGACCTTCTGAGGGTGAGACTCCCTACTCAAGGTCTCAGACATAAGCTCTGCAGTATCTTTTTTTTAAAAACTAAATATTAGATGCTAAAAAGAATGTTGAGACTGTTTAAGTAAAGAGCTTTTAAATTATTTACACATCAGAGTTAGGTACTGAAAACCTGGCTAAGGGCTGGAAGTAATGCCTGCCTCTCTGTGGACTAGATAACAAACTAATAGAAATCCAGATGATTAGGAAACAGGAAAAAAAGAATATATTGACCAACTAGCCAGATCCAGGGCTTCATAGCATCTCTCCTTCCTCTCCTGCCCTGAGTTTTTATGTGGCAGACTCTTTGGCATAATAACTTACTGATGGTAGCATGAGGGGAACTCAACTCTACCTTCTGTTTGAGGAGTCTTGAATTCATCATCTAGTTGTGATTCAGGCTGGTGCCTTGCTCAGCTGGAGATGGGACACTTATGAATAGGGGTTTAAGGGGTAGGTCTAGGAAAGACTAAGCACAGCAGAACCTGGTGAGAAGGAATTTTTATCAAGTGGGAAAGTCTTTGCTTGCAATAGGTCTTTGTCCAATTGAAATCTTAACCTGTTCTTGGGAGTTGCAATATGTAACTTCTGTCCTCTCATTACAAGCCTTAATTTCTTGAAGAGTTCATGTAGATTGCTTATAACATGAACCATTAAAGTAGGCTTTTCAAAAGCAGTCCTACTGGTCTGCTGGTTCTGGTCACACAGGGACCTTCTTTTGTTGTGTCTCTGTAGAGAGTAGAAGAATTAGGATCAGTCCGATGTTCGTTCCATGGGTTAATTCCTGGTTTCTACAGTGCAGTTCTATCCTTCGGTATTGTATCGTGTATCCAAGGAGCAAACGTTCGTGAATCAAGATCTAGGGTCAAAAGGTATGTGGCATCTGTACTTCCAAATGGAGAAATCTTCCAAGTTGTGTCTATTTATATAGATAAAGGTTTGCAAGTCAAAGCTTACATATCAGTAACTTGCTTGTGACTTTGGATTGCCACCACTATCAGAGCTTTTGCACCGATTGTGCATTTCTGACCAACTTAGTGAAAAGTTACATAATCTAAACTTAATTGTCATTGTCATCTGCCTCTGTACTGGATCAAATACATCATCCCACCAGTAGCAGGAAAAAAATAGGAATCCTATTTCAGTCTGCTTTTAACTGTATGTACCTGCCCTTTTCACCCTGCTGTGGAAACCTGTTCTATAACTAATCTGGAGAATATGTCATCTGTGTCCTGCCTCTTACTCTCTGAGTTGAGTCAGAGGACTTGAGGTACTCTCTAAAGAATAGGTCTACTTTAAAGGGGAACTGAAGAAAATATTGGTTTTGTGTTTGCAAGTCCTCCCTCAAGTACAGTCTGTCCATAGTTAAACAGTCCATCTTATATTGGAGCATTCAAATGATTGCTTGAATTGCAGTTACACTTTTACTTTCACATTTGTTTTTGAAACAGAAGAATGTGCTACTTGTATAGTTAAATGGAATAGGTATTTAGCAGTTTCATTTTTTTGTTCTACAGAAGAACTACATTCTTCCTACTGCTGCATTTATGGTAAATATAGACATAGGTTCCGGAGCTCTTGAGTAGTTGGCTTTATGAGGGCTTGAAGGTAAGAAATGGTTTGATGGTAGTCAGAACTTTGGAAGTGGGAGCAAGCTCTCTTGGATGTGGAGCACCCGCTATTCGCAATTGTAATTAATAAATAATTTTTTAAAGCTGATAAGGGTAATCATCTTCTAATATTCTGATCCTCTCTAATGCTTAGAGCAGTTTTTAAAACCTCTGTTATTAAAGGAAGTTGTTAAACCATGTGGCAGTACTGAGCTCATGTTGTTAAGCTCAGTGTTTGAAAGCTGAGATGCAGTACCAGCAGGAGAGAAAGTGTTCACAGTTGGGAATCCTTTCTGTGACTGAAGTAATTAACAGAGGAATAGATGGTCAGTGTTTTGTTTGGTAAATTACACTTCAGTTAATGCATTGTGTCGGACTGCTAATACTTGAAACCTGTGACAAATGTTTGCTGTGGGGGCAGGGGAAGGTTAGGTGTGAATCTTTTCCACCTCTGTCCTTGCAGCTCTTAACTGGACTGTCTTCATTGGCATGCAGAATTACTTTCTAGTACATGAAAATGTTTTGATGGTTTCCAGCTCAAACCAGTAAGGAATATGATATTTAAGCCCTATAACTAATGTTGTTCTGCTGAATGAAAAGTAATAATTTGATGCTGAAAATGGTTAGAGTCTCTCTTGAGTGCTCTGGTGCACATGGAAGTGGAGCTGGGCAATCTTCTGGAAGCAAATAGTTTTAACTGTGTAATGTGTCATAGCATTGTGGTGATGAACTGTATCATGTACAGTTGAAGCTCAAACTATTGAGTTTTTGTATACTTGTGTCCCGAACACTCGGTTTCATTGTCGTCCTGAAAGTAAAGGAATGAGAACTTACTTTTTCAGCTGTGTAGAAGTAAACTACTGTTTGTTTGGTTTTAATAGTTCTGTGACCACCAGTTCCTCAAATCACAGGAAATTTTCCTCTTTCAAGTGAAAATTAATGTTTTGGCAATATACGTTGATAAGGAAGAAAAAGTAGTCTGCATCATTTTAGTGAGGGATAAAATTCTCGACTTTTGTTTGCCATGGAACTATCTTTGTGAATTCTAGTATTTATAGGTTTTCCTCGTTTTGTAGAACACTGGATGTGTTGCTTTCTGCCTCTTTTTTTATGGTTTACTATGAAGAGTAATCTGTGAGAAGCTCTGCAGGGATTGTTTTGATTGCTCAATTTGTGTGCTGTTTTATGCCTGGCAACAGAATTCTCTATAAACTATCATAAGCCTTCTGACAGTTAGTTAGCTTTATGATTTTTTTTTTAACTCCTTTTGTACACTGCTTTTCAGATACATTGACCTGTTGATAACATGTTGTCACCACCAGTTGTGCAGTCCATGTTGGGGAGGATACATCAAATCCCCATTGCCATCTCTTCTGTTCTTTCTATGTTTTGGGTTAAGCAAAGTCAAGCACAGGCAAAGATGATGTGCATACGTGATATTAAGTGTGGCTTGTAGCTGTACAACAGAGTTGATATACAGGCTAGGTGGAGTTATTCCTAAATGGATTTAGACAAATCTTTTGAGTGAAATAATTATATTCTGCATATTTAGTCATGGAATCTACATTTAAAGATGCTGTGTGAGTTACCAATCATAGAGGAAATAAAATGGCATCTCAGACCACTGAGACAGATGGTCACTTTGGTAGTGTCATTGGGAGATGAGTGTCCAATTGGAGCAAAGCAGAGGACCAGGCTGCTGCTTATTGGGTCAACAGTCAAGTGTTGTACCAAATTTCAGGAAATGCTTTGACTTCTTTTTCTCCCCCTGCATCTCAGCCCTGTCATCCCTGTTACCTGCCTGTGAAGACTTAGAGCATCTCTGACACAGGGCTTACCTGGGCCGTGAGTGGCTGTCTTGCTTTAATGATGGCAAAGGCTGAAAAAGTATTTAAGACCATTTTAAACCCCTACCTAGAAATTGCTCTCTCTAGCAATAACTAGCTGTTCTGCCACAGGGTTTCAGAAAAATGTCTTCCATGGAGTACTCTGAATTTTTTTCAGTAAAACCTGGGTTAAAGGCTTCACCATTCTCTCCTGAGAATTTAGCTGTAAGGACAGCTGTCCTGTGAAAACAGGCTGACAGAGTTGGAGTTGTTTAGCCTGGAGAAGAGAAGGCTCTGGGGAGACCCCATAGCAGCCTTCCAGTACCCAAAGGGGGCTACAGAAAAGGTGGGGAGGAATTCTTAGGGAATGTAGTGGTAGAATTGAGGGGTAATGGCTTTAAACTAAAATAGGGTAGGTTTAGATTAGATATTAGGAAGAAATTATTCATTGTGAGTGTGGTGAGACACTGGAACAGGTTGCCCAGAGAAGCTGTGGATGCCCCCTTCCTGAAAGTGTTCAATGCCAGGTTGGATGGGGCTTTGAGCAACCTGGTCTAGTGGAAGGTGTCTGCCCATGGCAGGTGGTTTGGAACTAGATGATCTTTAAAGGTCCCTTCCAAACCAAACTATTCTGTGATTCTATGACTAATACATTTCTCAGAGGTGTTCTTCCTTGGAGCTCAAATGAGTGCAAAAACCTTGGAGGCTTGGGGAGGCTCCCTGGGAAGCAGTGGCTGAGACTCTGCCTGTTGAAAAACACGTGTGCCAGAGAAAAATGAACACTGTGCAAGTCACTGAAGGCTCTTGCATCTTTATGGTTAATAGTTTTCTTGAGCATTAATTTTATATGGAGAACAAAATCTAATCAGGCACTGTACTTCAGAGTTTAATTCCACCTTCCCCTTAAGTGAGAAAACTAATGAAGTAAGGGATGGTTGCTTAAATGAGAAGGTGAAGTCTCTCTAATTTACCAGGAACAAGTAGTTTATTGTCTGCTTCCTTCTTTTGAACTCATCATCCTACAAAGCCATGCCAATGCAGTGTGTGTGAAGGACAAGCAAGAATATGTCCTGAGAATAAGCTCACTCTTTTGTTATTCACCTGCTGTTCTCATGAGCCCGTCAAAGAAACAGTGTTAATTTACTCCACAAAGGTCTGTTGAAATAAAGAAAAGTAATTTTTGAACATATACTGACTGAAAACCAAGAATGCAGCTGTCCTGCCCTTTTCATGTACAGTGCTGCTCAGCTGCTCCTGGCCAGCATACCTGTGCCACTGCTGCTTTCCGGTTCCTCCTGTCGCACCAGACTTCATTCTTTACCCATCACTGGCAGATTATGTAGTTCATCTGCCTGTGGATGTTTCCATAATCCCTCCAGTCCACTGTACCTACTGCTGTTCTGCCAGATTGACTTTTCCCATCTGGGATTGCTGCGCAGCTGTAGCTGCTGGCACTTGCTTCCCTCTCTCACCTGAAGGCCAGTCTGCAGCAGTGGGTTGTCAGGGAGGAATGCAGCACGAGAGGTGCTGAGTGGCCAGGAGAGCCAGCAGTGCAGAGCAGTGTGGGA
Organism: Megaceryle maxima; assembly: GCA_024605025.1. Classification (NCBI taxonomy): domain Eukaryota; kingdom Metazoa; phylum Chordata; class Aves; order Coraciiformes; family Cerylidae; genus Megaceryle; species Megaceryle maxima. The sequence continues at coordinate 78,847 of JANHGN010012922.1, read as the reverse complement.
CTGGAGGGCAGAAGGGTCTCTAGCAGGCTTAGATACTGCTTTCAGTAAACAATCCTGCATGCTACTTCAGGTAGTTTGGAGGACACTTTAAAGATTTGAATTTGGCAACATGATGATGTGTGCATTGGTCCAGTGGAAGCGTTACACAATTTTTCTGTTTAATGAAATGAACATTCATGCTTGAAATCTGTTCTCTGGTACCAAATAGGAAGTTTTTCATACTGTAGTGTAGCAGGGCAGAAGGAAGTAGTGTCGTTGAGGACGTTGAAGGAAATTGCACACAGTGCAATTGCTTAAGTGGTCACTCAGCCAGCAACTTCAACTCCTGTTACCAGGCTGCAGACAGCGATGGTACCGCTCTGCTCAGCAACTTGGCAAGCAGTGTGTGCATATAAGACTTTATGGCTTCCATTCAGAAGATTTTAACTGAATTACAGACTTTGCACAGTTTCTGGGCAAGAAGACCATGAATGAAAGAGACTGAAATAGGGTAGTGGAACAACTGTTAAAACAAGGCCTGTGCTTTAACAAAGTGAATAAAGTGTCTTGGATGTTTTTTAGAATTCCCTTCCTGCAGGAGAGAAAAGTAATGCTTCATACAACATTTGCAGGAAAAAAAAACCCCACACGTTAGTTTGCCAGGCACCAGCTTGTCTTAGATGCTGCCTTGACACAAATTGGCAGAAGTTACCGTTGACTAACTACTCTCTTTTTGGTTTTACTTTTGAACTGTGTGTTGCAACTGTTTACTGTGAATAGAATCTCTTGATTTTTATTTGCAGTGAAATTTTGCACAGTAACTTGTTGCCTTCTGTTCTCCTCACTGTGCTGTTCAAGGTTGTGAGTTTTTTCCTTTGTATGAGAGGGGAGGAGGGAATGGGTGGTATCTTTTGATGATAGTTTTCACTGTTAACTAAAATTATTCCCCAGCTACTGCATAGCTCTTCTTCCCTCCACCCTTCCCAAGATGGGACAAATCACTAAATACTGTGGCCTTTGTGATTAGAAATTTCACTGCAAAGCAATGTATTTTTTTGTTAAATGCTTGTTAATTGGGATTATCTGATTTAAGGGGAGCTGCTGATAGCTGAATAAATAGAAATTAATCCTGAGTATTTCATGCCTCTTCCGCTGGATCTGCAATGACATGACAGGGATTTTCAGTTTCTAAAACAAGTTTATGCTAAAAACCAGATGTGTTGCAGAATGTGCTTGACTTTGCTGTAGAAGCAGAAAGGAAATTTTCGTACAAAATGGGAAGATTGCTGTTTTAAAGAAACCTGGAGATGCGACATATTGACAGGGTGGATTGGACAGGAATCTGAAGTAGGAGCACACTGGTTTTACTGGAGAGAGGTTAAGTGATGGCACTCAAGTATTTAAATTAGCCAGAGTCCATGAATCAGAAGCAGCCTACAAAACCCCCATTTGACAAGCCTCATGAACCTTTCACCACAACAGCATGGTGCCAGTTTTGGCCAGTTCATCATGTGGGTACTGTACTAATAAAGGTAGACTCTTTGCTATAGAAGCCTACTCCAAATGAACTTAAAACACCCTTCAGATACTTGCAATAGATCTCAGTGCTGCATTTCCAAAGAAAATGCTGTTCTGTCTGACCATACAAATACTAATTTTCTAAACCAGAGATTTAGTTTTGAAGCAGGAAATCCAAGTAACCCTACAGTATTTCCAGAAAGGCAAACCCTGCCATTGACCAGATTTGTCTTTAACTGATGAAAACTAGATCAATGAATAACTTTTCCTCTGTGGAATATATATGACACTGTAAATACAACTTGAACTGAGACCTACTTTTTTTCTGCTGCAACTCTGTAACTTGGCTCCGTAATGCAGAGATGTAATGCTCTATTTTTTGTGCTGTAACTATGCGTAACTTAACTCAGTAACGCTGAGATGCAGTGCTCTATTTCTGATACTTGTGATCATGGATAGCTAATTGCCTTACTGACTCACAGAAGAGTTTGTAAGGATGCCTTTCCATTTGCTGGTAGTGTCACTGCCATAAAAATCACAAGTGTTTTTGAAATCTGCAAGTTTTATTTGCATTCCTAAAGAATTATGTAGGTTCCTTGGCACTGCAGGATCAACTTTGATTTACCCCAGCACTGGCTTATGTAATTGGAATGCTGTGTATCGTTTATGTTTAATTGGATTCTTCTCTTTGTTCAGATTCTGAAGACGAGCTGCTGCATCGGTAATCTGAGGAAGGGAGTTCTCTGTTAAGACTGCAAGAAGATACCACCAATTGGTAAACACTTTCTTAGGTGTCTTTGCTTGTAGAATGTTTCTTTGTTTTCCGTAATATTTTAGGCCAAGGAGTACAAAGTATTTTGATCTATTGAAAGCAAGAAGTAGTTCAAGAAATACTTTTCTTTTTTTTTTTTTCTTTTTTTTTTTTTTTTGGTTCGTTTTATAATTAACTGTAGCTTACCAGACAAAAGGCTCAGTAGCAGTGGATAACACGTAGGTATTTAAATTGGAACACAAAGTGATTAAATTCCTGCTCTCAGAGTAGAAGAAGAAAGATAAGCCTTTTTTCTGTAGTGAGATGTTAAACATCTATTTGCCTTTTCCACTGAGACTGATACAATGTGTCTGTACCTCTAACTATATAAAGACTATTTAAAGTGTGATAGTGCAAACACCAAAACTTCAAATTTGATGTTTCAGAGCCTGGAGAGAGAGGAAGAAAGGAAACTTTAACAAAATCTAGTTTAGAAGTTGAACATGACTAAGCATGCTAATTTGAGTGTCCAAAAAAGATGTCATCCTTTTGCTTGTTAGTATTCCATGGGTGTTGAGGCATAATTTTCACTGAAAATAATACATGATAATCAAACTAAGGATGTATTGTAATTCATGAGCATTTAAAGTCATCTGTAGGTTCGGAATGGTATTAACAGGATCATCAGTGAAGATGAAGTGACCACAGTGAAGATCTGTGACCACTTAGTAGCAGTTTACTAAGTTAAGACATTGAGCTACACTATTACAAGGCAAATCACAGGGAAACCTGAGAATTTAGGACATCTGAATGTATCTTGGTATAGCCAAATCGTATGCGCATTGAAAGTAGCAAAAGATTTACAGCTCACTTCTCAAATACTTAAAGTTGTAAATGAAGCAGCCATCTTTGGTATGGAGGAAGACCTCCAGAAAGTTGGAAAATAAATATGTATTCATTCAGTTTGCTGCTGTGATTATACCTTACTATGGAACTTCTGTACAGTTTGAATCCTGCCCCTCTGTACTGCTACTGCTGGAGCTACAGAGTTAAGTAAAGTCATGTCAGGAGAGGGTTCTTAGCTAGGAATGGGGTGGTTCAGGTGGGTCCATGGATGAATGTGGAAAGAAGCAGCATCTAGCCAGTAGGGAGACAAACTTCTATGACCTACATATTTACAGATTAATATAATCTTAACATGCCAGTTAATTTGCCTGAATTTTATAAGCAGTTGCAGATAACTGTATGAAGTTGTGCTGTGTTGTATTAGTACCTGTTGGTAGTAACCAGGGTTCACAGAGACTATGAAAACACTTTGCTCTGTTATTCTGCTACTCTGCCAAACCTAGATTAAGGATAGCAAAGGTTTCAGTGCTTGTAGTGGTCGATAATGTGCATTTGTCAGAAATGACACAGTGAAAACAAGGTTTGATTTTTTTGTAGTCTTTCTTATATAAAGATGACTTGTAGAGTACAACTGTTTGTGAGTGATAATTCAAGAGCTTTGTGCTTATCTCTGTATAATAGTAACTCCTGAAACTGAAATGTCTATGAGAATCCTTCCCAAATACTCAGTTTGAAAATGCATGTCCCTCAATTTACAGGAGAAAGAACCTGTGTCCTGTAGTATGTCACAATTTGAGGTACCAAAGCACTGTATTACCAACACAAGCTTTGAACCAATTGTAATTATCTGATAGTAATTTTTAGGTTAATCCTTTGGATTATGCTGATCATGTATGATGTAAATAAATAAGGTATGTCTGTCACTAAATTTGAGCATATAGCTTGCCCCGTAGAGAAAATGGAAAAGCTCATTAGGCTGTCAATGATGGGTCCTCTGTTCATCTCTCTGCTTCAGCTTCCCTTTCCACCTCATCATCACCCCATTTCTCTCTGAGAGAGAAGTTTTAAGAGGGTAGCCATTATGAGTGAAAGTGGGTATTTCTAGAAAGAAGCTCTTTGCAACTGTGGTAAAGTATCTGTCTTAATTCAGCATTTGCTTTTAAGACCAAGAAGTGCTTTTTAGCTCAGGGTTAGTGCTGCATGAACTTGATTTCACCATTTCCATCATTAACTTTGCTCTGGGAAGGCATGAACTGAGGGCCTATGGAACTCTACCACATTTTAGACCTGATCCAGGTCTCAGCTCAGGCCCTTAACTCTGGGAGTATGCCGAAAAAAGAATGTGACATATGGACACTGCATCCCTTAGGGTGGAGTGTGTCTGAGTCTTACATGACTGATGCCAAGATAGAAATACTAAGCCAGCTGGACTTTGATGTGGTGGAGACTAGCCCAAATGGTTGTATAAGACATACATGCCTCTTTTAGCCAGGTGATACTTCTTTCAGTTAGGATGTTTCATTTGACCATTATCACAGACACTGAAGGACATACAACATTTTAGTGTTTGCGCTTTTTTTTTCTTGTATTACCTTTTCTTTTTCATTATGGTAACTTACTTGTATGGGTTTATTTTCCCAGGGTATTAGTCATTCAGAAAAGGTGTTGATATTTATCTTCTGCTTTTGTGTATTATCTCTGATAATTATTCATTCCTATTTCATAGTCTTATCTGTGATATGCAGCTTGAACTTGTCTGCATCCTTGAAGATTTAAAAATCTTTCCATGCAGCTTAGAATTGTTCCCCTGTGATGACGATGATGGAGAGATGTTTTGAGCAAACATGATTAACATGTTTTAGAGTCCCTATTCCAGCACTGATATTGCAGTGTTTGTGGATTAACAGGTTTTGCATTTTGTGCTAATTTTAATAAATATGAAGACACCTTCAGTATTATGTTTGCAAAGTGGAAGCAAATGCATACCTGTCATTTTTTTTTATTAATTTTGGGAACTCTTTGTTGTGGCTTATCTATAGCTCTTGCAAGAGTAGCATTTGTCTGACTAATACATCTTTACATGTTCTGCTTCCTTGTGGGGAGAATATTTTAAATCTCTTCAGTAAGGATTTCATTCATTTAATGCAAATCCCTTAATACATGTTAAACTTGTACCAGGAAGGTTTGTTTCTAGTTGTCCCCATGTCTGTGTGCTTGCAAAAGGTTAGAGATGAAGGACCTCATTCATAAGAGACACTGAATTGAGTAAGGCCATATTGCATGTGTTAACAGACTTGTGTATGGCTTTGCCTGTCTGGGAAGTTTATATGAAGTTAAATGTGTTGCAAGTAAGGTTCTGTTTTGTTCTGCTCAATGCTCAATGTTTCCTCTATTAAACAAGGAGAAATAGGTGTTAAAAAATGTGCAGCTTTCTCTGCATGCTTTCTGAAGGATTTTTTTCATTTGGGTGAACCTTTGTTAAGCAGTGTAAAGCAGTGAAGTTAGAAATGCTTCTGAGCACCTTGAACCGCTTACACTGCAGAGCCTCCGGATACCAGCAGTAGGGTAATGTGGGAACCACTGGGGTAAAAGAATAATCCATCACAATGTGGTTATATACTGTAAATATGTGAATAAAAATTAACATCTTTCTGGCAACTGAAAGCACTTTTACTTTCCATTTGTGCCACAAGTTAAAAACAATCTCCTTTGGTAGTGTTACTCTAAATATATTGAGGTAGGTTTGCCTATAAATTCTGTCTGCAGTTCAGCTGAGCTTCCTGAATTGATTTGTCATCCATGTGAAAGTGGGTTTGTTGAAATAGTTCTTAGTATATGGAGGTTAAATACTTTTGTTTTTTCTTCATTTTAACACTCGCTATAAAATATTTTGGTAGAAATTCTGATGATGTTACTGATGTTGTACCAGCATGTGGTTTATTTTTGTATTGATGGTGGTATCTAAGGCAAGAAAGGGGAATAGCTGACAGTGGTTTAGGCCAAACTATGCTGTCTCCTGTTTATTTGCTGTCTTTTATATTGGGGCTTGTTTAAGGTGGCTGGCTGTGATAACGTGGGAATAGATTAAGGGGCTGAGAGTTTTGGTGCAATCCTGTGTTTCAGAGTCTGATAGTATATACTAGCAACGAATGTATGTAACCTGCCTGTGCTGATGCAATGTAATGGGTTATATTTTTCTCCCACAGTGGGCATAAAATTACTTTAAACCTTGAATGAAGGTGGTAGTAATCTGCAGGTGATGTGACAGGGTTTTTTTACTGTAATCAAGCAGAATTCAGTGTAGAGCTCTTCCAAAATACCCTTCTTTTACATACAGTAGTCCAACTGCAACAGTTAGTGGAGTAAGTAAAAAGTGAGTTTTGAATCTGGTTTAATGCTCATTTAATAAACTGTGTTCTACTTGAGACTTTAGCATGCCAGTTTGTTTACGAAGGTAAAGCTGCTCTTTTTCTCCACCTGTAAATAATTCCTCGGGACAATGTGAACTGTTTAATTCTGTTTGTCCAATGAGCCTTCAAATCAAAGGCATTAATTTAAGGGTTGTTTTGACTTTTTGAAAAGCCACTTTTAAACAGACCAGCAAAATATGTAAACTTTTCTCATCAGGAAGACATTTGACCTGAAAAGCTGTGCTTGTTGAGACAGGTGACTGGATTTTTGTATTACATTTTAAGTGGTTTGTTCTATTAGTTTAATGGCAGATGTTGCTTATTTCACTTCCTGGCTTACAGGAGGACTCTTATATATTTTTTATTTTTATTTTTAGTTGTGGGGTTTTTTGTGGTTTTGTGTGGTTTTGTTTGTTTGTTTGTGTGTTTTTTGTTTTTGTTTTTGTTGTTAAAGGACATTTCTAGGTTTTGTGAGAGGTTTTTTGTTTGGGTTTTTTTAACTCTGTAGGGACTTGGACAATTAACATATAACCCTTTGGATATTGTTAATATTCAGCTTTCTGCTTGACCACATAATTGCAGTTTATTACTTAGAATCATAGAAGTTGGAAAGGACCCAATAAGGATCATTGAGTTCAACTTCGTTCTCCTCACAGGACCACTTAAAACTAATGCATACAACTAGGAGCATTGTCCTGATGCTCCTTGAACTCTGTGCCGTGACCACGTCCCTGGAGACCCTGTTCCAGTGATCAGCCACTCTCTTGGTGAAGAATGTTTTCCGAATGTCCAATCTAAACTTCCCCTGATGTAGTTTGCTTCTTTTTAGCTCATTGTGGAATTAATGTTACAAATTACTGAGCCAAAAGTGTGCAGCTGTTGAGACTCAGTGTCATTAAATTACAATGTACAAATTAATACCTCATTGCATGGCTCCTAGTTTTCTGGGGTTTTTTTTTTGCTGTTGGACAAAGCTGCTGAATACACACAGTGGACCCCAGGAGCTGGGCCCAGACATTGCTGTGTTATGTTACCCTGTATTTTGTAATTTTTGTGCTGCTTCCATCTTAAATGCTACCCAATAAATATTTGAGGTCACAGGTTAAAATAACATGGTTAGTCTTCTTTTCTGAATAGCCAGTGACTGATACACAGTTGTTTTGGGTATTCTTTATCATTTTTACTGGCATCTTATTACCTGTTTTATATTAGAATAATCTCAAACTTTTGTTACTGGAATGGTACTGTTTTGCTGATCTGATATGCTAAGGGTTTTTTTGTTTGTTTGGTGGCTTTTTTGTGTGCGTTTGGTGGTATTTTTCCTTTTTTATTTTTCTTCCATTTTTATTTTAAATGTTAGCTGAAACAGTTACTACAGATCTTTCCACGTAGGTTTGTAGGTAAAGCTCAAGGCACGCCTGGACAAGCTGGAGGCACTTTCAAGCATCTCAGTGGTACATGCCAGTTCCTCTGGCCGGAGCAGAGCTCCCTTATCCTAAATCTCGGCAGAAATTACTGCTTGTCCCAAGGCTCTGTTATGGAGTCACTCCTGCACAGCGTTGCCTCACGGCTTGTGCATGAGTTCATGACTGCTTGCTTAGTGGGGCAGTACTAGGGACCTGGGAGGTGTGTGGTGTACAGGGGGAAGGAGTTAAAGGGTATCCCCTATAAGCTCAGCCCTTGAGTCTAAGAGAAGCATGTGGCAAAATTCAGTGCTGTCGATTTCCACAGGAAGGTCTTTTTTGGGCTTTTTAAAAGCTAATGTGTGTTCTTTGAAGTCTGGAATAAACAAATCCATTGACTCAGCAGCAGAGATGCTGTCTGTGATACTTCTATAGCTGTAGCATAAGCAGTTTAGGTCTAAATTCATCTTACAGTTTTACCTAGCAGCATTAACTAGGGTTCCAGCTCTTAATTTCTGATACTGTTGAGGAAGCAATTTATGGTTAGAACTCCCTGAAACCAGTAAAAAGATGTTTTAGGTGGTAAGTTACTCTCTTCTGTGGTTGGTTTTCTTTCATGATGGAAGTTCCGCTTTGTTGATATGACCTAGTATAGTCCTGAGGAAAGTGATTTACTCTGGGTGTAGAAATTTAGATGAGGAGAAATAAAGACTCCTCTGTTTAAGTGTTGCTGAGTAGTGCTATGGGTCTTGGGGTTGCCCAGAGCTGATAATACACTACTAAAAATGTTTAATGGGAAAGCCCTTTTGACCTTGTCTTGTCTTACTGTTTTTTTGTTACACAACTGGATGCGTATTGCTGCACATTTCCTGGAACGGGGTATGGTTTAATTTCTGTTACACTGATACTGAGTCAGAACTCATAGTCTTAAACTCTGCAATAATCCTAAGAAATTGTATCATTTGTACAGTTTAGATAAAAAAGCTGTTGAATCACTTGGTTGGTATTGAGAAACACTTCACAACTGGGTATAAACAGCATAACATCAGAGGAAGCATCAACTGCAGAAAAATAGCAATGTGAAGTAGTCATAGGGAAGTTAAACACCTGATAGACAGCAAACAGCAGTATCATTTAATGTTGTAAAGATAACCAGTATCTCTTCCCAGTTTAGGAATATTTAAGTACTTTTTTGAAAAAATGAAAGCCTGAATGCTAAAGAGTTCTTCAAAATACTGCTGTGATATACCTCATACTAAATCACTTCAGGATTTAGATTTATAAGGTTCAAAAGAAATACAGGAGAAATGCTACCAGAAATAGCAAGTTTAGCTGTTTGAATAATTGACCTTTAGACACAGGACTTGCTTCAATAATTCTTGCAGGCTTCTGGGGGTTTCTTTTTTGTTGCAGTAAAACAGGAAGTTGTGTAGCCTGGACTAAAATATCACCATTCTATGCACACACAATGCACACATGCACCCACACACCCCCATCACCACAAATGGAAAAAAACCCACCCCAAATTCAACAACCCAAGAAGTCCCATCTCTTTTTATCCTAAAAGTCCCTATTTGTGTTCTAGTTCCTCATAATCATTCTCACTTGCTTTGAGAAGTGAAAAAATTCATTTGGAAATATTTAAATAATCTTTCTGATTTGGTTAAAAGATCCCTTGTACTTGGTCTTCAACTTGAAGTTTTGGGTTTTTTCATACGTAAAGATTTGATGAGATGCAAGAATGAGGATTATCCTACTTCATTTTACTATTTCCACTAAGTAATGGATTGTTGCATAAAACATAACTCTTAAGTGGATGAAATACACATTTTCATGCTGAATATTAGTCTCGTGTATATATATGAATAACCTCTGACACCATATGAGCTTCTCAGTTATTTGTGGGTTTACCTCTTTGTTTTAGTTGGTAAAGGGGTATATGAATATAACCTTTTCCCTCTCTAGGTAATCTCTAGTTCAGCATCTAAGCTTCACTGAAATATTTTCTTCAAAGCAAACCTGGCTCTCTGCTGCATTCCTCTTGAAGCCAATTCTTCAGACTAAGCTTTAGAGAAATATAAACAGTGCTTCGTGGATCTCACTTGGAGTGTGCTGAGTAATTAGTTGCACTCCTAACTTAGCACATGGAATTGAGAGTGCCACTCAATGTTTGGATGCGTGGTATGAAGAACTCTTTGCCACTAAAGCTGTGTAAAATATGAGCTATATTGGCATAAATGCATTTTAATGTGTGAATAAAGGACAGAAAGCATAACGTGTTTTTGACAGGTGTCTAACACAGGTCAAGAACTGCCAAGAAAGCTTGCATAAGAGATCACCATTGCTATGATTAAATTACAGAGATAAAACAGTTTTGAGTGTGGAAAGTAATATGAGATACTGTAAGACAGCACTGAGAAATATATAGGATAGGGAAAGGCTTAATATAACACACAAACTTTTAAGATACAGTTTAGCTTCAGAAAGATGAAAGTAGATTTGCTTTCTTAAAAAGAACTGAGGTCACTTTGCAGTAGCAATAGACTGTCAACCTTTGCATAGACTTAATCTAATGTTCACTTGCCATACAGATACAGAAAAATCTTTCTGAATCATTGATGTTAACTTTGGAATTCACATCCATTTAGCACTGAACCGCGAGTACATCTGCAGATGCTCTGAAACTTCCTTTGAAACATGATCTTAGCTATGATTTATTTTTTATAGCTTAGCCATCTGTTATTGTTACTAAAGTAAAAATCAAGTTGTATTACTAAACATCTCTTAGCATTCTTTTTTTACTACTCGAAAGATGTGGGATGTATTTGACTTGCAGTTCTGTTTTGGAATGAGCTTGGGTTTTATGTTTTAATGGGTGTTTCTAAGAGTAACCAGGTTTTGGAGTGGTTTTCTCAAACTTAATTTCAAGTCTGTAACTGAAGCAGGGGAGCAGGAGTGTATAAAAAATGCCAGAGCAGTGTAGTCTTTGAGCTAGGTCCTGTCCTGTTCTCTTCAGCAAAATGTAAAGGACAGTTAAGATTCGTGGACTAAGAACATCTGTGCCATAGTCCACCTCTGGCTCCCACAGAGTTCAAGTTGGTGATGCTTACCAAGGGAAATCCTGGTGCAAACTTGAACTTCAAACAAACAATTTAACACTGGCTTTGTGAAAGCAGCAGAATGGATCCTGGTTTGAAAACAGCTACTAAAGCCTGGGTGCCTAATGCCTTGTGTGGAGCGCACGAGCCCTGTGCGAGCTTTCTTTACTAAGCATTGTAAGCTTTATGAAGAAATCCTTTCTGAAGTTCCCTGATGAGCTGAGGTACCAATCAAGAACATAAATCTAAGAATTTAGATTCTTATTTCAAGAATTCTTACTGTTGCTGATTCTTTCTTGCCACTCAGTATATTTTTTCAGTTCTTAGCAGGAGGAAAAGCTTGAATGTTGGAAAGCCTGCAGAATCACCATTCTTGTTTCAAATCTTGACTGACGTTTACTGACAAGTTTATGCTTGTGTGGAGGCTTCTTAATTAGTTCCATCAGGGTTGGGCAGAAGATACTGTTTTCATACTGGAAGTTAATGGTTTGCTTTTCTCTTCTGAAACCTCTTTATGTATTGCTGAATTAAGCAGCACCACTTCAGTGTGAGGTGGATGCTCAAAACACAGTGGTTAGCCAGTGATTTTTATTATTTTAATTATTTTCAAGTTCTGTTATCCACGGTAATGCCAAGTTTACTAAGAGAATCTTTTATATTTGGGTACCATTTGATTTCTGTCAACCACAGGCTTTTCCTCTGTCAAACTGAATGATGCTTGATCTTGTTTTCTTCTGAAAATGAATAGCTGCAGTTCAAGTGATTCACTGGCCACCTCTAATGGCTATAGACTTTTTTCTGCATTTGTTCTCCAGTGCTTGTGACAATTCTTCAGATTTCTGTTATAGTTGGCCTGAGATGTTAGCATATGCTTTGGCCTTTTTCTACTGTGGTGAAGTTAGGCTGCAAGCCAAGGGTGGGTGTGTAGTAGAGATTCCTAGGATGGGATGCATTAATTTTTCTGCTGCTTGACCTCTCAAATGTTACTAAAAAAAAAAGGACTAAACAGACTCCATGAGCTTTTAAGCCACTGAATAAAAGGTTATTTTGCTACTTGGAGCTACTTCTCTCTATAATGTAAGATTAAATACTTGGTCTGCTTCAGAATCACAGGCAATTAAAAAAAATGCTCGGTTCTATCCTACCAAATTTTCACTACCTATTAGATTACGTAGTATACATGTCTCATCCTGTGCTTCTTGGTGTTCTTTCTATATTAATCTGCAGATCCAAACCTTGAATCAGTCAGAAGGAAGGTCAGATGTTTTTCAGATCCTCTGTACTAACTGTGAAAAGCCAAATAATGCACTTTTAACAGGACAACAGGCAGTGGTTCATTTATATATTCTTGTGTCTGAATTAAGGTGCATCTAGAAGTGTAAAAAAATAATTATGTAAAGAATCCATCACACCATTATTTTCGCATCTGGCCATTTTTAAAGGTTGTTCACTGATTATTCCCCACTGACTACTGGAGAGATCTGTGCAAGTCCATTTCTTATCCAGCTTTATTTTACTGGATAGTGATAACCTCTACATTTAAAATACCATACGATGTGAAGTCACACTGTGCAAAAATCAAGTATCTATCAGCTTACCAGTATAAACCAAGTTGATAGCATCAGATGTGGTCAGTCTGATCTGTTTTGAGTGAAGGCACGCTCATCGGTACAAAAAGATAGGAATCCACTTAATGGCTTCCTGTGCTAACATCCCTTTGCCTGTTACTGATGTCAGTCCAATTGGCCTGTAATTCTCAGCTTTCCTGGTTGCTTCCATTTGCCCAATGGCTCTGCTAGGGCCTCTTTTCTCCTCATGCCTTCATTAACACGAGTCCTGGAAGACTTAATAATTTTCACTCATTCATTGAAGCCTTCAGGACAAGCTACCTGAGCATCAGCACACTTTTCTTGCAGGTGGTGAGTGCTTGTGATCATAAGCACAATATTCATTCCAGAAAGATGTGAAGAGCTGAGCAATTCTAGGGTTCTTTTCTAACAATTTTACCAGTTGGAAATGTAGACATTTTTGCTTAGCAATAAGCAAATACTGTTAAGAAATTAAAAAAAAAAAAAAAAAAAAGTCCCTAGCCTTGCTGCTATAGTGTTGGGCTTTTTTCTTTTCTCTGTTACTTTCATATTTATTTCTACAGTCTGGTCATTCTAATGAATTTGGACTTCTCCTTTTTGTTTATAGCTCAATGAATTGAGTTTCACTCACCCAAAATCATCTTAACCAGAGCTCTTGATTACCCCTCAGAAAAAAATACCTATTTGCAGGTAGAATGTTTTAGTGTTCTTAACTGTTTTGTTCCATTTAGTTTTTCTTTCACTTTTTAAAGGAAATTAGCCTTTTGAAGTGATGTTTGGCCTGACTTTGGTTTTAGTTTCTCTATTCACAGTATCAGTTATGTTCATCCCTGACCTGCAGGGGACCAGCATTTTCCAGTCAGCGTTTTGATTTTTTTGTTGCTTTGGCTCACAGCACAAACCGAGCACTCTGCAGGCATCAGGAGGGGAGGAAAAAAGCCCCATATTTAAAATATGCCTAGTGAGAGTGGGTGAGTTTTAGGGAAGTTGCAGAAGCTCTTATGAAGATAGTGCTGTTAGCCATCTTTTGTCCTATGTAGTAGTTCTTGTCCTGACCTACTAGCTGTTGCTTACTACTGAGAGAGTAAAGGGAAGTTCAAGCCAACTGGCAATGGAAAAAAGCAGATGCTACTCAAACTTAAAAGAAATCCTAGTCAAGGGGAAAGCCTCTTTGAGAAAGATGCATATACTGGAAAGAATGGAGAAGTGCATTTCTACAGCTGTAACAGTGTCTGACAGTCTTTTTTATTTTTTTTGCTTGTTTGATTCTGTTGGCTGTGAAGAGTCGAGAGTCATTCTCACAAGGGCCTCCACTGTTTCTTGCCTATGGTGCTGTAGGTTTTCAGAGCTTTCCCTAGCTAAAGTTGTACTGTTATTTCCTATTAAATACTGTAGTACTCCATATCTTCTCCTTTAAACTGTACTAATAACTTAATCGTTTCACCAGCCTCCAGATGGTAGTTAGTAATGTGGATAGCAGACTGAGGCTATCTAAGAACACTGTTTTTTCCTTTGGCTTTCTTTTGTGTGGCTGAATTAAGAATCTTGTGTTACTCTATTTCTTTTTAAAGCAAAGTGAAATGCAACTGGAATGATTTGTTATTGGTATTTTATCGCAGCTTTGACTCTTTAGTAATTAAATTTATTATGGGATGTGTGTTCTTATGGATTATCTAAAACCAGCAGCCTTTTTCCCTAGAAACACATTTAGTGCCAAATAATCGTGTTCCCTATTTATACACCTAGAGATAAAACCACAGTTCTCCACTTTATTTTTTTAAAACATTTTTCATAAGTCACTGTGGTATATAGATTCAGCATTGTATTTATGAAGTAGATCCAGAAGAATAGTATAGCATCTGGAATAGATGTGTGTTTGTTTTTACAGGGTCACGTAGCATTACATTTAAGACTTTTGGTGAAAAAGAATTAATTTTCATAATCTCTTTTTCTTTTAAAACAGACTGGAGTCCAAGAACAGAGTGCAGCACTGGCTGTAGGTAAGAATCAAAACTTAACCCGCTTGAAAACTCTCCTGACATATAAGCAGCCAAAATCATAGCACATTAAAGGATGGATTTGGGCTGTGATGAATATTAACAATTTTCTCTTTAGGAACTTGTTTTCCCCCATTTGGTTCTCCAGCTTTTGAAACTTGTAGTATTCACTACAAAGTCCTGATCTATAACATAATTTATACCTCTTTGTGGTTAAAGATGCTAAGTTTGTAAGTGTTTGGGTTTTTTTATTTGCACGGTACCCACCACACAGCTTGGTAATGATTTTGAAAATTCTTCACTGTAGCTGTGTGAAGGATTCCTATTGTTTCAATAAAGGTTATTTTAAGTGTGCACAGAGTATAGTAGTTTGTACACATTAAGAATTAAGAATCTGCTACTTGTCATCTAAGCTACTGTGTAGAATGGGTGTTACACTTGATGTTTATTGTACTGTGCCGGTGTAGCCAAGTGTCAGACTGGGAAGGTAATGCTGCCAAACGTGAGGTCGGGTTTATTTTTCTTCCATTTCTTATTAATCATCAAAAAGGTTTTTGAATTCTGGGGAGCTCATTGAATTGATTTGTCATCAGTTCTGTTGACAACAGTAAAAAACATTTCCAAGTGCTGTATCCAAAACTATTTGGGTACTCCATTCAGGAATTAAGAATATATGGCATTATAAATGTGTCGCTAAAGTAACTGTCCCTTGGTTTAGTGCATAATTGATGCATTAAAATAACTTGGTTTGCAGAATTACTGTTTTTGGTAAGATTTATCACTTTTTTTTGGTCATTCTTAGGAGAGCTCATGGCAGTGCTGGGTTAGACCAACAGCCCTAGCCTGCTGTCTTTCCTCTCTGGGAATGAGGCTAGGAATTGGGCAAGCATACAGCAGTATTTTCCAAATCTACCATAAACTAATGGAAAAACATCCAGTAGTGTTACCTTTTTCATTTGGTAGCCTTTACCTTCACAGTCATGGATCCAGGAGTCACCATCTTCCCTCTGCACTTGTGTACTTGGTTTTGCTCATCCTTTCACACCCGTCATTTATTCCTCTACTAGAAGAGTGCTGCTTCTGCTCAGGAAGGTGAGAGTTGTCCAGAAAAGCTAGCAAAAGTCAAGGGGCAGTGCTGGGAAGGGTACTGCCTGCAGAAAGAGGAAGACTCTCCAGAAAAAAGCTACAGGACATGGCAAGAAACTCCCATTTTCTTTGAAGAAACTATGCACCAGCAGTATTTCAGGTATTAAAGGGAAAATGTTTATAAACCGAGGTGGTGGTGTCAATGAAAGTACTTGATGCTGTGCCTTATGAGGCTATCTCAAGAGTAACTGGAAATAAGAAAGGTAGCTGTACAGCCTTGATATTGCAAGAAATCTCTTGTAAAACGGCCATATAGAGACCAGTTTTATCCTTCCACTCCACCTAGTGCCTGTCTGTTTTGTTACTGTTTCTGAAACCAGATGGGATGGGAAGGAGTATCATTCTGCTAGTCATCTCCTGTTGTGCCATCAGTAACTTGATGTCTTTCATTAGCCTTCTATGTTCTGCATACTTAATTGGTCCAACTGTTTTCTTAGAAAAAGAAACCTTCACAAAACAATCAGAAAGCTATCCTGAGATATGGAAATCTGCCCTTCTAGCTATATGATTTGGAAGGCCTTCATAGGACTTCAGTCCCCAAAGGTAGACTGTCAATGAATCCTTACATCCATCAGCTTGATGATTAGATAATTTTTCATAACATTGCTAGTGGAGGATTTGCAAGCCAAGGCACTGAAGGGGTGTAACAATTCGGAGCCAAACTAAAAGAAAACATGTTATTTGAATATTAAAGAGTGATGCAAATGATTGTATTCCTTGTCCTAGTACATTAGATGGCAGCATTACCAAGGCTGTTTGTCAGAGCCTTGGTGCAACGTCACCCAGCTCAGGTACTGAAGTGGATGGAAGTCTGATTATTATAGATGAAAATTCAGCTATTTTGAAAGAAATGTTTCCAAATAAAACTGAGTTTGAAGAGGTATGCTTTTTCTTAAGTGAAGCACCAACTAAAAGATCAGTTGAACTCAACACTACAGTGAAGTTAGAGATTGAAAAGAGTTTTTTTTTTTTTTCTTTTCCCTAGCACTTAAAACTTGCAAGTTTGGGTGTTTTTTTGATTGCTTTTCATTCTTTACACTGAAATGAAAAGCTGGCAGGAGAAGGACTAACCATACAAATTATTGTTATTGCTGGTTTTCATTTTTGGAGATGACAGCTTGACAGCCGTTAAATTACAGGCTGACATCCTTGAAATATGAAACTTTCTTAGTGATGTGGTACTATAGACGTTTTAATAGGCCTTCTAGATCTTTTGTAGAGTAAGAAGCTTTTATGTGAAATAATAAAAAAAAAGCAATCTGTAAATCTACCACATCTCTTATTAAATGCTTTTTTTTGCATCTTTATGTAGCTGATAAAAATAGAATGTTCTCAGTTTACTTTGAAAAAAGACAGACTTCAAGATCAGCCACTTCACAATATCATGGATTAAATGTGGTATTTGGGCCGGAAAGAAATTGCCAGCTTTCAAAGCTGTAAGGCTCTAAGATACACAGCATGAACACGCAGCTTCCCTTTCTCTGGCAGATCAAACTGTAAGGTAGTGACCTCTGTTGGAGAAGTTGCACCACTGCAAAAGGCTGTTAAGATTATAGAGTTTTGAAGGAGAAAGCAAGTGTAAATCGCATTCAAATGTAAAAATCCCTAACTAAAAAAAGTAATTTTTCTTTGATGGTCGCAGTGCAATGGAATTAAAAAGAGCATTATGCAGAATTGTTAGAAAGAATGGTGAGCTTGGATCAGTTTGAATGGGGAAAGCGTATCTAATTATTTTTTAGCCCCAGAGTCAGTCTTGGAAAAATTGTGCAGTTATTTGTCAAAGGGTAAATCAGAGCAGATTTTTGGAGCAGTCTTTCCCCTTTTCAATACAAGTTTTGTTTTAAAAATAAGAGTAATCCTTCCAGACAAACTGGGGTTTATTCCAGACTTCTGTGGGCATGCTTAGTTACTTTATTGTAGCTCTTGTCAAATAAGTTATTCAGTGTCAGCTGTGCCACTAAAATATTTCTGAATTAACAAGGCTTTAAGACTGCCTCTTCTAAGAGAACTGTGGATTCTTCAGTGCCTTTCCCTTGATTTCCTCTAAGTGGAAAAATGGACTGAATAAACACTGACCTGACCATACTTTACAATTCTGGTTTTGAGGAATGTGAGCCTTTTTTTACTAGACTATTTTCCCTGGCAGGCCTCCATTTTCCTGATAGGAGAAGTTTTGAATTCTGTTTTGTTCAGAAAGGAGACTTTATTGATGATGTGTGATCTCAAAAAAAAAAAAAAAAAAAAGTAACTTCAGTTTCAACTAAAACACTTTATTGTGTCAAAGTCAGTTTAGCCAAAAGAACTGGCATCAGAGGCAGCTTTGAAAAGCTTTTAAGTAGCTTGAATACTTACCTTCCTGTACAAAAACATTTTCTGTCTGACTGTATATATTGTTTTCCCACTATTCAGATCAGATACTGATGAATGAAGCCCCAGGAAGTCAGTGGTGCTCTGTTTGTTTTGGTTCAGTTTGGGTTTTTTGTTCAGCTTGCATATCTTTTATTCTTATTATGGTTGATTTGCAAGTAGTTGTTTGTGGAAGAATAACCGCTAGGTGTCAGGAGTGGAAAGCAGTGCACAGATCTTTGCAGAGGTTTAGACTGAAGTATGTCATAAACGTGTGTACAGAAACTGATAACAGAACTAGAACAACTTGCCCAGCAGTGAATGAAATTCTGTGTTTTGTGCACAAGCAGTGACTGGTGTGACACTTGGTATACGTATTTGATTCAACAGGTAAATGTCAGCATTTTTAATGTTAATAATGTTACCACAGCTATGATGAGTCCTGAAAATGAGACCAGCTTATACAAAATATAACTTGTTTTAAGCTAATAGCACCAAGCTTCTCCTTCCTAAAACTAAAGCTGGTAACTTCCATGTGCTAGTCTCTTTTCCAGACTAAGTGATAACTACTTTTTAATTTTCTTGTCTGGACAATGTGGTTTATTACTTTGGGATTTTGTTTAATGACAGTTCTTTATTAATTTAAACACCACTAATGTCAGGAGTAGAAATTGGAGTATCTTAGAGGGCATCTATGCTTCTCTAGCTCTATTCAGAAGAGAAATAAATGTGCATTAGACTAGGAAAAACTTGTTTGGATCCAAGGAAAATACTAGGACTTTCTGAAAAGAGTAATTCCCTCAATATAGTTTACAACCATGTTTCTATCTCTGCAGCACTCTCCAGCTTTTAAGGTTGAGGGCAGATACATTCTCACTGCTTGTGAAGCTTAACGGCTTCATTGGGAGAGAAAACAACACTCAATCCAATAGGCTGCCTGCTCTGTGATACTGTGTGTTACTAAGGGCTGCCTTGGATTCATGGCTAGATACTGTAGGCAGAATATGTTCAGTAAGCCTTGAAACATTTCCAGGATTGCAGGATTATTGTCCTAGAAAAATAACATTTGGTTGGTTGGTTGTTTATAGAGTAGTTATGTAGTTATACAGTGTGTTATAACACTGTAGTTTATGCTGTAAAAGTTTTTCATTTGCTGTTTTATCAAAATACCTCCAAGTCAGAGGTTTATGCCACACACACCTGACCAATTGAATATATAAAACTCAATCTCTGTTTGCTCTTTCGTTGATGTGCTTTTGATATAGTGTCATGCTTAACTTCCTCTTCCATGCTCCAGAGCGTGGATATGAAGTTTTTGTAGAGTACAGTTTTCATACTCTAGATGTTCCTGTTCAGTCTTAAGTAGTCTTAGAAATAGTGTAGACTTTTCCAAAAGGCGAGCCCCTGTTTTCTTGAAGCAGACATTTTTCAGTGATCACAAGCACATTTTTTTCATCTATTTATTTAACTGAGGCATTTAAACTAGTATGAAAGCATGTTATTCTTCTGATACAACAACCCAAAATTTAAAATGTTGCTTACAAACATCTTTGTAGTATTTTACTGTTGACAACAGTTTTCCATCTGCTCACCAATTGCAAACAAAATTCTTGTTAATGTACCATTTTTCTTTCAGGTGTGTGTGGGGAAATTTCTTTAGTGCTCAACTGAATTTAGTTGCATCATGTATTTCTATTGCATTTCCCCTGGGCTTAGCTTAGAGGAAAAAAAAAAAAAAAAAAATGTGTCAGGGATGTTTTCAGCATGAAGGGCATGCGTGCAAGGCTTGTTTTGAAAATATGCCTTTGCTTTCCGCTTGTCTGATCATGACACTACACGCAACATCATACAACCCCATAAGGCTGTAATGGGCCAAATCATTGTAATCAGATGTGGCATTCCGTATGTCTTCGTCTGCAAGTAGGTCAAGTTTAAGCCATGCTCTTGGCTTGCGCTCTGATTTCCCATTACCTGCTCCACGTGGCTTGAGTATTGTTTTGGAGTACTGAGCGTGCCAGGAGGGATTCTGGGCAGCTTCACAGGGACAGTCAGCTTTTGGACAGAGACAAGTGGCGTTTTTTCTGCTCTGATTTTATGATTCCTGGCAAGAGAAAACTTCCGTGGTCTAAAGTGTGCTTTTACTGAATCTTTCACTGTCGGTTTGCTAATGAGCTATCTTTGGATGCTGCACTATAAAATCTTAAAATCAGTAAGACCCTTGGAAGAAAAAACAGTCTGCAAGTTTTGAAGTGTACTATATTCTGAATGTGAATACCAAATAAAATTGGACAGAAGTTGACAATATTGAAGCCATGGAAGAACAAATATGTAATGACCTAAAATGTACTTAAGGCTGGGTATGCAATATTTTAATGTTGGTGTTTGCAATATTCAGAATTCTTCTTGATAGGGATTACAGCTTAAGTGTGGATTTTGTTCCTGTTGCTCTGAAAGAATTGCAAGTTAAAAGGTGTGTTAGCACCCAGGAAAGTCACCTCCAGTGTTCCAAGTCAGCTGTTTGTCTGTGAGACAAAGCCCAGCTGCAGGTTATAAAACTCAGCCAGTAGTAGTGCTTAATGTTGGCTTTGGTCTTTGTACAGGCTCAAATCTTACTTGCATCAGAGCTGACGAGTGGGGAAGTGTGTTCAAGAAGGATGCAGTTAGTGCTGGAAGGTGTCCATGACTAGACTATGAAAGCTCAGCATTGGGGCTAGATAACTGGAACCACACCTGAGTTTCTGAAACAGTAATTCTGCTTACTTCAGCTGAAGTTGTGGACTTTCAAGAAAGTTGGAAGAGTTGGTAAATCAGCACTGTGTGGGCAAGCCACCATGGTGGTTAATTACTGAGATGAGTCTTCATGGAAATACCAAAATCTTCCATGCTGGTGATGCTTTTACAGGCATCAAATAGCAGATGTCATCCCTGAAGATAACTATAATGCCTAGTTTTGTAGACTGTTTTATGATGTGCAGATTTTCGTCATCTTTAACACTAGAGCCAGTAGTGGACCTGCTTTCATGTTTTGGGCCCAGCAGAAACGCACAGAGCAAGCCATCTTGAATGCAACAAGAATCTCTAGTAAATCTGTATCTGTCAAGAGCTTGAGGCCTCTCTGAGATAGTCACTGGAGATTGATCCAGGTGTTCTGCTGACACAGCAGCCTCTCGGGTCAGTTTTCATTTTCCCTTCTATAGGGTTCACCTGAGTGCAACACGTCAGCTCTTCTTGCTGCTTAGCTATACCTTTTAGATTGAAATAATGTACAGAAGTGTAGAGCCAACTAACCTGAGCCATGCTGTGTTTGTTGGTCTGCAGCTGCTTCCATGTGTCTGGGAAGTTCCACACTGTGACACTACAGTCTTGTTTCTAAAAGGCCATTTCAGAGCATGAGAAGCTATTGCTCAGCCTCACAGGAAGAATAAATTCCTATCTTTTGGATTTGCATTCATTACTTTGGATGCCAGAGAAAGAGAAAGTGTCCTTCCAAGAAATTATAGATAAGTTATATTTTCTTAATTTTTGTCTAAATGGAGTTTTCAGGCTCTCTTTCTAGATTCTTAAAGTCTTTTTGGATTACAACTTGGAGGAATGGTAATTTTCCTTTTGTAAAAAATCACATCTTCCAGTATTAAGGAATACTTGAGGCCCTTGAGTAAGTGTAAGCATTCATCTTGATACAAGTTTCAAAAATACTCTCTGTGTCCACCTTCTGCTGGACAAAGCTTCTTCCATTCAGTCTGTAACAACTGAATATGCTGAACATTTTGCTGCTAAGAAAGCAAATCTGATCACGTATTTTGTATGCAAAGCTGTGACATGACTAAAGTTTATCAAGATTTTTTCAGTATGCTGAATATATGAGGGAAGAGGTCTGTTACAAACCTCATTATGAACAACTGTTCATGCAGCTTTGTGTTTCTGTAAGTTGAAATGTGTTCCTGTGTCAGATGTTGTTGCTGTTCTAGTTGAATTAATCCATTTTCATCATCTTCAACTTCTTTCCTTTTCTTAGAGAGGCCGTTCACTGAACTATTACCATTAGGTCAGCTGCATCTTCTGCTTGAATTTCTTTCATATCTTACTGTTCCTTTGTAGTGCCAAACCTATTAGTCTGCTTCTCTAATTGTTAAACTCACTCCCGGAAAAGAAAACATATATCCATATTGGCAAAGTTTGCTGAGGGATGAAGGTCTGAATGAAGGTATTTGTATTGCAAAACTGAGTCACCCCATCCCTTACTCATTTTAGGAAGTGGTAGGGGTTCAATTAAACAATCTGTTCTGCAGTGGCTGTATTATCTTCTGTAAATTGATCTTCAAAATATTCCAACCCTGTAAGCATGCCCCTACTCTGACCCTCAGAAGTAATGTTATTCAGTATTTAAACCACATGCCTGACCCTGTCAACTTTAGGAGACTGGTTAATGTCAAAGCAAAGGCAAAAGCTATATAGAGGCATTTGCTTAAGGTATTGAAAATACTTAGGTGGAGGAGGGGGTGGTGCAGCTGAAGAGCTGAAGCATGGCAGTAAGTATAGTTAGAATTCTCTTTAGGCAGTTAACTCCATTCACTGCTATGTTTTTGCTATTTGCTTGTTAACATTGGAATTGAAGTATGTAATACACTGTTTTGAGATTGAGGTGTGGTTTTCAAATCTGAATCTACAGGCTCAAATCACCATTAGCCAGCTTGTACTTTTGGCTTTTTATTGCCCCCGTTGGAAATATTTGTTTAAGAATGCTTCTGTATTTCAGCTTTTTCCAGATTATGAATGTCCTCGTTGTTGGGAGTGGACTAAGTGGCTTATTCAGTCCTGTGTTACAGAACATGCTCAAAAGCTTTCTGATGTTGCTTGTTTACACAGCACTGGTGCATGTGTAGCATTTGAAGAGTTTGCTAAGCTGTGGAATAGAAAACCCTGGAAACACTTTTTGATTGATCAGTTTTTAAGATGAGTGGCTAAACTGGGCACCCTCATTTTAAATTTCCTTAATTAGTGGGTGTTTCTCCCAGGCTTAGAAATCTGATCTGACTTTCCCAGGAACTAACTTCAAATGCTTAGAAAGCAGGACTTGCATTTTCTTGAGTTTCTAGGAGAAAATTGAATGTGCAAAAAAGTGTTCACCTAATGATGGAGTTGTATGTGCAGAATCCACTGTGATCAGTTGGTTACACTCAGAGTTGCTTTTCTAAAAATTTAGGTTCTTAACTGTTGTTTGGTCTTTCCATAGAAGTTGTTGGAGCAAAGACTAATGTAAGTAATTGTTGGAGCAAAGATTGAGTCATTTTCATCCATCTGGGATTAATTCCCCCCTTCCTTCTCTAGTTTTTGTTGATTGTGTGAGTTATTGCTGAATCTTGTGGATCCAGAAAAATAAATTGTGCTGCTCTCAGTTTGCCTTCCCTCACACACTAGTTACATTTTTCTTACAGAACTCAAGACGAGTTCTGAAAAATTGTTTTGCCATACAATTTGTTTTGATTTTGCATTGCTTAAGTTTTCTTGATTCCTAATGAATTAATAGTTCTTACAGTCCTGCTGCCTGCCTCCCTCTGGTAAATATCAGTCTTTAGTAAAAGTAAAAATTAAAAACAAACAAACAAAAACAAACAAAAAAAACCCAAAACAAAACCACATCAAACCTACAAGGCTTACATTGGTGATTTGGTGTAGTTGCGCTAATTTTAAAGCTTGGGGGTTTTTTTTAATCTTCTGAAGCTTGGGGTTTTTTTTTTTTATCTTCTGCTTGAATCCAAATGTCAGACTGTTGATGGCTTATTCTTAACTAATTTGAAATCAGGTTTCTGGATAGCGGCTTGTGTTTGTCTTTCAGAAGTGCTTCAGTGAACTGCTGTTTTAAGGCAATGGTTCTTAAGTATGTTTTCAGCCTCTGTGAAACATGGGAGGCTCCTTGAAAAGGCTGCCTTGCTTTGAAATGCAGTTTTCATAGTCCTACTGAAGGTATTGATTACTGAAACTTATGGTAACTTTGAAACTGTTTCATTATTTTATCTGACTTGAAGTAATCTAATGACTATTTAATTTTTCTTCCACTTTTCATTTCTTTTAGCTGGAATGTGACAGCAAGCATGAGAAGAACTGTTGAAACTTGATTATCTGCTGGTTTTGGAAAAGTCTGACTTGTGTTTAACTCATCACTTTACATGATTGATGGGAAAAACTGTTCATTGGCCACAGATGACTGCTACTAAAAGGCTTTCTGAAACTTTTTAGATAATGGAGAGATAGTAAAAAATCAGGCTTATGATGACACCAGTTCTATTGGAGGTTACTTTTGCCCTAATAATGGCTTTGTTGGCAGTGGCTTGCTTTGATTGTGCAAAATAATTGCTCAGTCATCCTAGGTAACATATTCTTTAAATACATTAAACAAAGATGAAAAAGAACCACTAATTTGGATCTTTATTTTTGTCAAAGCTACAACTCTCTAAGTTAATCAACAATCACTTCTCCCTGAGAAGGGGAGTGGAAATGCTCTGTACAGTGCATGTTTTCTACTTCCCACCAGAAGGTGATGAATCCAGTGTGCAAAACCCAACAGGAGCCCTGCTCCAATGAGCCCCAGGCATGTACTTGAAATAGGAAATGGTTATTGGAACTAAATGATTTTGCCATTTTTATTTTTAGGTTTGCTGGCATGGGTAATCTCATTAAGGTGCTAACCAGGGATATAGACCACAATGCAGCACATTTTTTCTTGGATTTTGAAAGTAAGTCTCTGGGCCCTTCAGAGCTGGGGCATTTAAAATGGTAACAGTAAGGTTGCTTATACCTGCTGCAGTGAAGGCTAGGGGACTCAGTTGCAAATTTGCAATTTGAAAGAGTTGCATGTGTTTTTTCCTTTTTTTTTTTTTTTTTTTTTTTTTTTTCCTTTCTGCCTTTTTTTTTTTTTCCTCTCCAGTAGCAGCCAAGCCACCATCACGCTACTGTGTAAATTTTATTTCTTTGTGCTTAGTCATTTTGGGTCTCTGTGGTCAGTGATGTCCATCCATTTGCCTGCAAATCAAGTAATCATAAAATGAAAAATTCTGTCAGTATGCCATAGTAATCTGTGTTGAGCAGTTGTTTACTGTAATCCTATCTTATCCAAGAGTGAGTTCTAAATCATTCCTGATCCTGGTTTGGTCATTCATGGTGCAGTTACAAGTGCATTTTTTACATCCAAAAGTCCAAAGTTGAATTGTCTGAGTTTCACAGATGTTTTAGGTGCCTTGTGTAAAAGATCTGTGACACGCCTTTCTTAGCATTTTCTGCACACTGAAATGATGGATCTTGATGCGTTTTTCTCTAATGGCTTTCTGACAAAATTATAAGGGCTGACAAAATTCAAGCTCTTGCCTTCTGTTGTCCCATCAGGTAAAAATCTGTAGCATGGCTACCATGTCAATGCTTGCAAGTATGGTACTTGGCCCTCAACATAGTACTCCTGCTCAGGACACTGGTGCTAGGGTGTACTGGGACAGAATTAGTCACTGACAAAGCCTTCAGTTGGAGTTCTGACCCTTTCTCAATAGGGCAGCTGTGAAGATGTTGGTGATGTAGTCACTTCTTACAGGAAAGCTGCATTGCATCTCTGGGATCACCAGCTGTATGTCCTCAAGGTGGGGGTTTCTCTTCACCCATCAGGGCGGCAGCCTGAAGGATGGGTTCGTGCCTGATGGAACTCTCTGATCTTCTTTTCCCCCACCACTTCAATCAACTATATTTGAGCTGTTCCGTCTTATAAAAAGAAAATTTTCTTTTCTCTCATTCTTGTCTTGGCAGGTACCTTAACATGGGGAACCTTCTAAAAGTTTTGACATGCACAGACCTTGAGCAGGGGCCAAATTTTTTCCTTGATTTTGAAAGTGAGAAGATGATTTTATATATCTATTACTCTTTGCCTGCAGTAGACTGCATTTGTCATGTACTAGATGTATGTTTTCACTTTGCCATCCTTCTAACAGCTTTGCATGCCTGAGCTATGGATAATTGTTCAGCGAGCTTTTGTAGGTAGCAACAATCTGGTTTAAAATAAACTCAGTTTCTAAAATGCAAAATCTTTATTTTAGGGAGGGCTTTTCAAATTCTATTTTACCCTTGCAATCTGATTGTTTTAAACCAAAATTTGTCTGCTTTTAATCTAAACTTTAAAAAGAATTTGAATTATTTAGAGACTTGCTGAAAGTGCAAGAAGATTCATGCACCTTGAAGGAAGGACTGAATATGAAACCTGATTATATTTTCTTCACTTCCAGGGTGCCACTGAATAACGCTACTTATACAGATTGGCTCACAACAGCTATTCATAGCTCTCCAACATCATTACGTTAGAGGTGTATATGTGAACCTTATTTGATTTGGCATTGAAATTTGACAGTTAACTTCATCCTCCCTTAAAAGGGGGGCTCAGAGAGTATAGATATGAAATTGCCTTTGAGAAGGAGACGTATAGCTTGTCTCATCAATGCCAAGCGGTCTGGAAGGTTCACATATTGTTAGCATTTCTGCTTTTGGTTTTTGTTGCATGATATAATGAAGCCTAAGAATGGCAGGTAAGTGTTGCTGGCTGCTGCTGTGCATGTTTAATTACTTTCTTTTGGAATATGCTATTGCTTTACCCAGCTGTACATCAGGAAGCATAAAATAAGAAAACTAACGTTCAAGTGCATTGTGACCATGTAATCAAATACAGTGGAATAGCATAAGAAAAAAATGATGCGGTATTATGATATGGATTATTTGAGTTTCATTATATCCTATATTTCCTTCCTCCAAATTCTTTTTCAGTTGTGTTTGATGAAGCACTAGCAGTTGGTTGTATCAGTTTTAATATGAAAGCAAATGCTTGGAGAAATACTTTTTTACCTCAGTGACGTTTAAAGTTATAGTTGATCTGAAACTTGATGCTGTACTGTTGATTTTGTCAATTCTTTTCTGACTATATTGCTACTGGAAGATGATGGCTATACAGATTATTCATAAAGGGAACATTATCAAGAGCTGTGTTCAAAAGTCAAAAAGCAAAACTGTTGTTTAAAACCACTGTTTCCATGTCTCATCAGAATAGATACAATTTAGTGAAGTAGAGGGAACTGATATGGGAGCATATTGGAGTTGTGAAGCTTCAGGTTAATCTGTAAATGCTGATCATTTAATTGGACTAAACGGAATTCAGTTTAGCTGGATACAAGAGGCATAATTCTAAAATCAGTTGCAATCAAAATTGCTGGGTTGTTTTTTTTTTGTTTGCTTGTTTTTTGTTTTTGTTTGTTTGTTTGGGGTTTTTTTGTTTTTTGTTTTTTGTTTTTTTGAAAAGTACTTATTCTTTAGCTATCAATTTAAAGTGCATGTTTTGAGCATGAACAAGATTTGGCATGAGAGTAAGCAGGTTGCTGACATGAAATGTTTACATCCGCAGTCAAATTAAGTGACCTCTATCATGGCTGAATTGTTAGACTGTTCTTTATTCATTTTGGACCCTGTCCTGTGTGTAATTCTGCTGCTGTACTGTGTATCCATGCTTCTTCTCTACTCTATTTCAGATAGCTTGCCTTGACAGGATCTTGGCTCTGACACAGTCAAGATCTTTCTTCAAGACTTGGCACTTATCTTGTGATACTTAACTTTGTGTTTTTATGTGGAAGAGAAAGTAAGCTCTGCATTAAAAACAAATTTGCCAATTGTGTGTTAACGCCTGGCCCAATAATATACAGTTTTTTAAGTCTTTAGGTCTGAAATCCTTAAATATCTTTGGAGTGAGCAGGCTAGTTAAATGTGTCTTGCACAGTACCATAAAGAGCTAAAAGTCTAAGGTCCGTGATCTGTTACAGGGATGCCAACTACAAATGTAGAAAGGTTTTAGACCGGTTTCTAAGGTGTACTTTTTGTGGGGTTTTTTAGCTATTTATCCTGGTGCTAGATTCCAATGATAGGTGTGATTGACTTCTAGAATACACGCAAAAATTGTTTCGATAAATGAAATAATGGGCTGTTGACTTCTGCCTGCCTTAACGCTGGTTGAGGTTATATATTCTTTGGTCATTCACCTTATCTATTTGAAATAGTTTTCTTAAGTATTCTACTAAAGTCTCTGCAGTGCCACTTTAACGGGAGCAGAGGAAAATGCACAGCTTTGTAAGGACGATATTGTTAACGTAAACCAGCCACCTACAATGTGGGAACCTTGCAGCTCAACTTTTACACTGGTGTCATTACTGTCACACTGCAAATCCTCTCAAAATTTACTGATTTGAATAGTGGCTAAAATACAGAGTACTTTTGGTTGTAGATGGTGATTTCAAGCTAGCGATGAAAGTATTTTGCATTAGCTCCAAAGAACTTGGCGAGGTTTCAGAAGAGCCACAAAGATAGCATTCTCCATAGTAATGATGATAGAGATGAATAAATTATTTCATCTCCAGCAGTCTGGGATTTTTCTCTCCCTTGCTTCTTGTGAGTTTTGTCCCAGCAAGTTTTAGATGACTTGATGCATCTTCCCTGGGAAAATTCTCAGTTTAAATAGAGTTTGCTGTGCAGTTTAAACTTTTAACCCCAAGTTTCTCTCCCTACTAGTTCTGTAGGCTAGCTAAACTTTAATAGTCACTGCGTGTATGTGTTCCCCACATGTAATATGTTGTCATACTTCCATAGCATTTAGTTCACATAGCAATGTTTGTATAGTGTTTCAAGTCTACTCTTTTGTCTTTAATGTTATCGTGTGAGTTTTTGAATTCTAAATGTCTGTTTGATCTAGTGCAGTAACATTCTGATTAAATTTAAAATTAATTTAAAGATGAACTCTCCATTTGCTTGAGGGACCTCAGCAATAATTGCCCTAAATAACCAGGGATCGGCTCCCTTGGCAGAAATATCAAAGCTCAGAGCGTTTCAGTGAGCTCTTCAGTGCTTACTGTGTTTGTTCTTTTTATGGAAAACATTGCCAGGTGAAGACAAAACCTTGTCATAAAGTTGTAGCAAGAACCTAGATCCATGCAAGGGGGAAAGGGAAACCTCTGCAATGGCACATCTCCTTCAGCCTGCTGGTCGGATGCCTGGCACTGCTGGTTGCTGTTTGCTACTTGTCAACACTACAGAAGTACAACTCCCTTTCTTGCTCCATGCAGTCCACCTGAGGAAAATGAGTTCCAAAATCAGTGATTCTCTAGTGAAAGTCCTGTAGCTTGAGTCCTCAGCTACATACTGATCTGTGGAAATACTGCCTCCATCTATTCAAAATGGCAGCAGTGCTTAGGAAGAGGAACCTCTTCCTTTCTCCACCTTTTATGGGCTTTCAGAATGTAGGTCCCTAACCAGCACCGAGAAGCAAATAAGCTAATTGGTCTGAGCCAGCCAGCACTAGGGCTTAAAGATTTTTCTATGTTGTGCCTTTTACATTTATCCTAATAACATCTTGCATGTAAAGTGTGAAAATGTGCAAGGTGAATGTAAAAGAATTTAGGTTTACTTTTAAAATTTGAGCTCTTTTTTAAGTGCAGAAGAATAACTGATGGGAGAGGAACTTAGTTGGGACAAATTAGGTTTACAGATTTCTTCTACTGGAGAGGACATGGGGCATCAAAAAGAAATACATACCAAAATGAATAATCCCATGCCTACTGGATTTTAAAGCGTACATATTTAGAAGTTTGTTATAATCAAAACAAACAAGCAAACCCAACCAACCAAAAGCCCCATTACCCAACAAATTAAGTATAACCCATTGTTTTAAGTTTCCTGCAACCTTTTAGGAAAATGAAATATGGTAATTGAGTGATTACATCCTAAGTTAAACACACTAACAGAGGTGTTGAAGGTGTTGACCTGTGTAGCCAGCTATTCAGTGAAGACCTCTTAATTTGTATCTTGAAGATGATTCTCATTTCTAAACCTAGAAGGTACTACTTCTGTTCTGCTTGTTGTTGCATTTCAAAATGAGGAGGAGGGGTTCTCACAGGTCCTATTGCTGTGCTCAACACCCCCCACCCCGCCAAAATGTTGAAAAACAAACTCTCCTTACTAGAGAGAGTAAAGAAAAAAAATGGCATGAAAAATTAACTAGGTGAGACATGTACTCGGTGTGAGATGATCCAAGTGGCAAGTCTTGATTGCATTATTTAACAACACGATCCGGAATGCTACAGAGCTTCATGTTTCAGTCTGTATTTCACTACAGCATTTCATGTCTGTGCATGGACTGCTGCCAGTCAACTGGTGCTTACCTGTCTGCTCTTTTCCTTCATTTTTTTTGTCTTCATTTCTTACAGCAGTCTTCAGCAGCTTTCAAAATTATACAGCACCTTTGTGATGATCTGAAAAACACTGACCACTTTTTCTGGGTGCCTAATCAATGTGGTGCTCTTTTACTTTTTTTTTCTTTATTTTAAGGAGTGACCAGCATTTTTTTACCCATGCTAATTCTTGATGGTTCTCAAAATACCACAGTGAAGCTGTTGCAAGGTCTCTATCTAGGCATATTTGCTAATAATGCCCAGTGTCTATGTGTTAAACCAAAAAAATGAGAAGTATGCAAAAATTACTGCAAAATCCAGACAGGCAATGCATGTAAAAATTATTTTCTTCTAATACAATCTTTGTTTTCTAATGTGTTTATTTATTTATTTATTTTCTCGTGTATGACAGTAGGATACTGTGGGGTTTTGTTTTGGATTCCATTTTAATGTATGTATGTACCTAACTTCCATCACTCTTAGTGGGAGTTATACATAGGGATCATGGAAAAAGCTCTTCTTGAAAGACATTTTCCAGATTCCTTAAACTGCACAAATAATGATATATTGTTCATAGATAACTTTTTGTTTGTCCCTAGAAAAAAAATAATCTACTGTTAATACCCTGAATTTTGGCATTGGAAGTCCTGGACTAAAGTATAGTGGTATTTCACAACATATTTTGCCCATGTAAACTGAGAAGTTTTGGGTTGTTATGTTTTTCTAAGAGCTTCAGTAGCAGATGGGTTTTATATATATATATATATATCAGTCAAAAAAAACCAGCCTTAGAGCTTCCATCAGATTTTTTTTAAAAATTGTATCAGATAAACCAGGTCTGTGATATTTGTGCTAGGTGATTATTTTTAAACGTTAAATCCTTTTATTGAGTCTTCTCAAAACATACTTCATATTGAATCGCATTTCTTCAAACATCTATGTGTAGCTTTTTGAAATGACCAAATATACTTCTGGCAAGTCTTTAATAATAGGAAAAACTGGGAGACAGCATATAGCATTAAAGAGAGTGGATAAGAACAAAACAAACAAAAACCCAACAAGTTTATACTAGATCTTTTTGTTCTCAACTCTGATTTTGCAATTAGTGCAAGAAAAATATGTTTTGAGAATTAAATATAGTTAGGAGTAGTAGATAGAGATCCTTTCCCCAACCAGTAAAAGAGGAGGCAGGGAAGATGGAAAGTAAACTGCTACTGTTTGTACATAACAGCAGACTTGAGCACCTCCTGTCGTATCTGCAGTGAGTGTCTGTTGAGTGCATACCTGCATCTCTTCCGCTGAGCTTGTACTGCACACCAAGGTGAGATAGATATGGTAGTCAGAAAGACAGCTTGTTAGGATTTCTTCTTCTAACTCAATTTTGAATAAATCGGGAAAGATAAGAGTCCAGGTGGATTTTTGGAATGTTAAATGTAGCAAAAAGACTTCTAAAATAAATGAAATACCTCTTGGAGTTCCTCATACATTGCAGTAGCTCTTCAGAGAATGAGAATTCTGGTTGAGTTGCTGCATGGAGAATTTGACCCCTAGGTGATGGTGTGCCTATTGAATTCCATATTGTTGTTATATATATATATTTAATATGTTCTACTGTTTAGATGCCCAACCTACAGAATCTGAAAAGGAAATTTATAATCAGGTGAATGTAGTATTAAAGGATGCAGAAGGAATACTGGAAGACTTGCAGTCATATAGAGGAGCTGGCCATGAAATACGAGAGGTGAGCTAGAGCGTTATGATTATGTACAACCTGTGGTTGTTCATTGTCTGATCCTAACCAAATACTGCTGGGTTTTAACTTTGCTTGCAGGAGCTGTTTTGGCAGAGCATGTTGTCTTTTAAAATTGCTGTCTTGAATTTCTGCTCTGGAATGTTCCTTTTTAACAGTGAAACAGATGTTGCTTGTTTCAATAATATTAATGCACATGTGTAATAGCAAATGATGCCTCTCAAACTTTTTATGGATTTGTTGCTATTGATTGTTCTTTACATTCCCACATAAGCTGCTCTTGAGTTAGTGGTGAATTTGGAAAGAGCGAGGCGTGACTACAGTGCAGTATTGAGTAGTGTTGACATCTTGTTGAGCACTAATTGGAGAAGTCTGATGTGTGGTATTCTTAACACAAAAGACATCTAACTTTCAGTCCCTTTCAATTGTCTTTTAATTATTAAAGTAGATGCTTGGAACAGAAGCAGAGTTGCTGTACAGCATGTTACTCAAGTTTTCCTTTACCTTTAAGTAAGGGTGGCATAAACTGTCTCTCAACATCCTTCCCTTCTTCCTCAGATGCAGCAATGGGGGCTGCTTTGTTCCTAAAGTTAGGAGTTACTTAACATACGCTAAGAATAGGTAGGAAGAGTCTCAGCTCACTCTACATGAATTTGATACTTGTAGCCATTCAACTTAAAGTACCATGGGTTTCTCTCTTTCTTAAATTCATAAAGTAGGTTTTAAGAAGGATAATGGTGTTACACAGAACCCTTAGGAGGGAGAGATAGCTTACTTGTCCTTCAATGAAGGAACATGTTCAGGGAGAAGCTGTAAGATCAGGCAGGAATATGTGTCTCAGCAAGGAAACCTGCAGCTCCTATGGAGAAAGACATGCTCTGAGAGGAGGTAGACATCCCAGGATGGAAACTTTGTAGAGACCAGGGAGGAGTGTGCTGCAGCTGTGAGCCCAGGGTTGATGGAAACAGATTCTGGAATCAAGGACTTGATGGTAAAGGTGCAGGGGGAGAGTTATGTGCATTTTTACTTCTGTCATCTTAGTAATTTTCATCTGCTAATTAGTCTAGTTTCTATCTTAAAAACCTGGAGAGATTGAAATTTAAGGCTTCATCTGTCTGGGAAGCTCACTGTAATGACAAGGTCTATACCTCAAAGCTCTGGTATGCACCATGTTTTGGTGGTGCTTTATGTTGTTGGTTATGTTTACATGTTCCTACTGTAATATTTAGCTGGAGTCTCACAGCAAACTTGTTTGAATTTATTTTTATTTCTTTGCAAATTTATTAATTGGTGGTAGATACCTACATATGAATGAGGCTTTGATCACTCAACTTTTTTGCTTGAAGTTACCCCAGTAAAGCTGTTGATTTTAATGAACTAGAACTGGTTATGTAAAATTTCTTGTTCGAGTAGCTTTATTTTTACCAGTTTCTTTATACTTGTCTCTGAGTTATTTTCCTGTTCAGGAAGCTTATTTCAACACAAGTATTTAGAGCTTTTTGGAACATAGGTGGGTTAGTACAGGCTTGTATCTCAACTGGAAACTTCACAATAGGTAGAATTTTTGATTGCTAGTTATCCAAACAATTGTCCTGCACAGATTTTGATTTATTTTTTTCCCTGCAGTGGTATGTCAGTTATACTTACTCTACGCTTACATTTTTTTCCCCCTTTTTTTCCTAATCTAAGGCAATACAGCATCCCAATGATGAGAAGCTGCAAGAGAAGGCGTGGGGTGCAGTTGTTCCACTAGTAGGCAAACTAAAGAAATTCTATGAATTTTCTCAAAGACTAGGTAAGTGGATTGGTTATTAACTTGGGATTATTTTTGTCTTCATTAGTTAGTTCATTTTGTGCATTCAGATGTGACCACATCTAGGTCAACTCCTTGTTAGTAGATAAAAGCTCCTATTGCACAGATTCCTTTCTTACACTGGATCGTATGTTATATCTGCATGCTGCCTTCCTGTGTGTGAAAGCAGACATACTTCAGTGGGTACCTGAGAAGAGAGGAAGAATGGGAGCATACTTGTCATGCTCTTTCTCTACCCATTTAGTAACTCTGGAAAGCACTAACCAGCTGATTGTTTTGAAAATTAGTAGACTAAGTCATTGGGAATTAAATCTGTTAATGCTTCTGATACCAAGAGTACTTATAAGTGACTGTATTATTGCCCCTTCAAACACCAGAAATCACTTGGTCTGTGAAAATGCCTGATTTTGAATCATGCAGGTGCAATGCTTACGGTGGTGCTTCATGCCTCTTAGAAGACCAGCCTGACTGATGTTATGTCTAAGCTGATAAAACCTATTAGATTTGTTTTTTCACAGACTATCTGTTGTAACCTTACTTTTAGACAGAATTATTAGCATAGCTCATGAAAAAACGAGCTCAAACAATGGAAGGTGTTTGCAGGCAAGTTCTGCCATAAAACATGATTGCTGCTGATAGGTGTGTACCTCTTGAATTCTGCATTATCGTAAAGGCTGCAGTCTGCTAAAACAGGTTATTGAAATATGTTTACACAAATGTGGCAGACAAAGCTTGAATAAAACTTTTCAAGAAGTTTTTCCATGGCTGTCAATGCTGATGAGACCAAGTCTTTACAGCAGTTTGTAAGTATGTTAACAGTGGCACATGGAAGCAATTCATTGAGCCATCCATTATTATTAATTACCACGTATTTTGGCAGCTATATAGAATATTGATCTGCATGCTACAAGAAGCAGGTGCAGTTATAGATTTCAAAATACTCTTCTCTCATTTAAGAGGCAGGATTGCGAGGTCTGTTGGGAGCCCTGACAAGCACTCCGTATTCGCCAACGCAGCACCTGGAGCGAGAGCAGGCTCTTGCTAAGCAGTTTGCAGAAATTCTTCACTTTACACTCCGATTTGATGAGCTCAAGGTAAAAACTTGTAATTTTGTAAACACAAAGGCTAGCGAAAAGAGAAAAAGTCTGTTTACTGAAGCAATCTGGATTGAGTTCTGTTCTAGAATAGACCATGCAGTGGATAGTCAATTTATGTACTATACTTGGCTTGTTTGCATGACCTGGAGTTAGATTAAACTGGAAAGCAAATGAAATATCATATTAGCTTTAGGCACTTGTTATATTTCAGTTCATATTAATCATGTTTCTTCATCCATATTTGACATTTCTCTTGGGATAATGCTGCTGCTGCTTTTAGTATGTGCACACCCAT
The DNA here is from genome assembly GCA_024605025.1 of Megaceryle maxima. Classification (NCBI taxonomy): domain Eukaryota; kingdom Metazoa; phylum Chordata; class Aves; order Coraciiformes; family Cerylidae; genus Megaceryle; species Megaceryle maxima. The sequence continues at coordinate 43,576 of JANHGN010012922.1, read as the reverse complement.
GGTCCAACTATTTTCTTGCTAATGTGCAAAGAACTAAGCTGAAACTATATTAATTTCCTCTTCTGATCCTGGGAGACAAAGTAGCAAAACCTTATTTTTTTTCAACCTGATAATCTCAAACTCCTGTTAAGGATACTAGTCCTGATCTTGTTCTGAAAAAAATGAGAACTTAACCAGAAAGCTCAGTTCTACGGATCACTTCCCAGTGTCACCGGCCTTTTTACTTCAGAAGGCTGAATATTGATTGTTCTCACTATTACATTTTACGAAGACTTGTCCTTACATTTTTCACGAGTTTGTCACAACTCTTTTAATTTCTTACCTATATAGATGACAAATCCTGCTATACAGAATGACTTCAGCTACTACAGAAGAACTCTGAGCCGTATGAGGATTAACAATGTCCCAGTAGGTACCACTTGGATGAGATGAAATGTAATCTTATACAACCACATATCTTTTCACATATAGAACAATTAAATTATTTTTTCTTCCATTTTATAGGCAGAGGGAGAAAATGAAGTAAATAACGAGTTGGCAAACAGAATGTCTTTATTTTACGCTGAAGCAACGCCGATGTTGAAAACCTTAAGTGATGCTACAACAAAGTTCGTGTCAGAGGTAAGAGTATCAATTTATGGTTTGGATAATGTACTTCAAAGCACTGGAGGGCCAGACATAATTTTGGAACACGGAACTCTTCTGCTAGGCTTAGTCTGGCATCTGGAAGTCAAACTTGGGTATTGGAGCCTCAGGAAACATAAAATATCTTTCTCCGATGCTGTAGAGGTCAGAGTAAGTTCTGCTGAGCGACCTTGTGGATGTGTTGCAAAAAGTTAATGGATAACATTTGAGGAAGGTGGGAGAGTTCCCTGCCTTTTGGTGGTGGCATAGAGCAGAAGCTTCTGAAAATTGAAAGGGAAACCGCTTGATTCTCTGTGCTTGAAATAGGGAATGGAATTCAAATGTACTTTCCTTTTTGTCTGTCCAAGACACTTCAGTTCCCTGTGTAAAGTCAGGTGTAATTACAGTATTGCAGAAGATGGGAGGAACCTGAATTGGAAAACTAGTCTAAAATTTGACACATCCCTATTTATCCTTAACCTAAATAAATACTGGTGATAAAATCCAGTCACTACAAGTCTTGTGCTTTACTTCTGCTGACTGATGATTTTTGTGTTACGTGTGAAGAACACACGCTACTTCTTAATAAAAAATAATCGTATGTCACATGATTAATACAAAGATACATTTGTCTTTTAGTTAAGCCCTGCTTTATACTTAAAATGCCTTGAGAAAAATGCCCTCTTATTTTACATTTCTTTGAGATGTTTGTCTGCAACAATTTTAACTGTTACTATTGCAGCAGATGCATGTATTTGGCTACAGAAATATCTGTCTTTAAGGAGCAGGTTAGACAATTCCTTTAAAACTTCCCAGAAGTCATTCGTGTCAGTGGTGTACTTCTTTATCTGCAAGCAAGCAAGACCCGTATGGTAGATTTTGCTCTGAGTTGCTAACCTATGTTGTCGTGTTTTTTTAAAAAACAGTGCAAGGCTACCTGACTTACCATAGTTGTGTTGATGGTTTTAATTACTCAGTGTTGCCATGCCAGCAGATCACTGATTTGATATAGGTTTTGTAGTGTGATATTTCACAATAACTCAATTGGAAACTGTTTATCTTCTTCTGCAGAATAAAAATTTACCAATAGAGAATACTACAGATTGCTTAAGCACCATGGCTAGTGTGTGCAGGGTCATGCTGGAAACCCCGTGAGTATAAGCACTGCTTGTGTTGTGTAAGAATCATCTTGGTATTTAAGACGTGACTTGTGGTGCATAAGGTGAAAGAAATATAATTGGGGTGATCAGGAGCTACGGTGTTTTCTTTTTACCAACTTGGCTGTTTACCTTGACATGAAACTGGCATGTCTGATTTTGCCAGGCGTGCAAATCATGCTGTCTGCTTTTCTGAACACATTAATATTTTAAAAACAGAACGGCTATGAAAACTAGACAACTTCTTGGCACACTTAGTAAATGGTTTTCTCATGTATAATTCAGGAAAATAACACTATTTGAGCATTATTGCCCAGGGCCTGCTGAAAGAGGGGCTATGGGCAGTACATTGGAAGGTAACCCCTTGCAAGTTGGTTTGGCCAATGGATGTTACAAAATTACTGCGCTGCTGTCTGGGGAATTATCAGAGGACTTTTAGGCATGAGGGCAGTCTATTGTCTGCTGTAACTTTGGGAGTATAAACAGAAAGTCAAACTAAACTTTGGGGTTTTATCCATTCCTTCTGGGTTCTAAATAGTTAGTTGCCCATTAGTAAAATTACTCAGGCATGAAGTATTTCTTATTTAAATAAGTTTCTGTCCAAATACTGCAGTAGGTTTGTTTTGGAGTGCATGAAGTGCTTCAGACATTTATATTCTTACCCTTCTTGGGAAAGGTCCATCTCATTGAAGAAGGTAGTTAAGCATTGTTCATTAAGCTTGGACTTTTTTGCCTTTTTTTTTTTTCCTGAGTCAGAAGTTTGGGTTGTGTGTATTTTAGAGGGTGAGAGAAAAAAAGGGTAGGAGCACTGAAAGCAAAGTTAGTAAGTTTTTCCTGGAGAAACAAAAAACCAAACCAAAAAAACAACACAAAACCAATCAAAAATCCACAAATTATAACAAAAAAGCAACCAGCCAAACAAAAAAAAATAACAAACAGGGAAAAATAAAAATAACAAAAATAAAAAAACCACACAAAATAAAACAAAACACCCAAAAAACCCAACCAAAGCACAAAACCAACCAACCAAACACAAAAAACCCACCCTGAGCAACCTGAAATGGTTCAGCAGCAGAGTATTATTTTAGGTTTGAGAATCTTTGTTATTCTCCAGATAACTTTCTAAGCAGTGATCTGACCTGTAGGCAGGTTATCAAAAGGAAAAAGGAAAACTCAAAAGTCTGTGAGGACTGGTCAAGGTTTGTGATTTGGTTTGGTTTGGTTCTACCCCCCCACCCG
>JANHGN010012922.1:0-22116 GCA_024605025.1 Megaceryle maxima | reverse complement strand
TTTCATTTCCTATGGGAATGACATGCTCAGCCACACAGCAGCATGTGAACTTTGCTCATGCAGAATCCTCTTTACTCCTCCAAAGCCACATGTGAGGGCATGGTCTGCAAACTGGTATGATGGAAGGATGGGGTACATTCCTAGTCCTTGTGTTTCACTGCTTGGCTATTGCAGACAATAGGGCTGACACAACATCTGTTGAAATTAATGGGACCTTTTTCCCTGGCCTTGGTGGGCAGCAAAGCATTGTGATGGGAGGAGGCAGCCTGGCTGAGACAGGAGCAAGCCCTATACTCCTCATGCTCATGGACAGGCAAGGATCCATGCATTGGCACCCTGTAGAATGTGGTGGAAGGATGTACTTGTTAAAGAGATGAAGATAAAAAGGTCTAGAGGGTAAGGAACTCCTCTGAGCACCTTAATTTCTGGCAAGTCTTTTTGTCTTGGCTAGTCAGACCTACCTTGACTGATGCTGAAGCAGGAGTCTCATCTAAGTTCTCTTGATAGAGAGTGAAAAGAGATGTGTGTGTGTGTCTAGCTTGATTCATCCTATCCTAACATCATTAGATAGACAAGATAAACATCTTTCTGCAAGTATCTCTTTCTCTCCCTGTGTCTACAGGTAGCACTTAGGTGCCCATGTTTATTTCTTAGATAAGTCAAGTTATGTCAGATCTATCTTGGTTTTTATTGCTGCTTTTTTTCTGAAGGGCTACACTTGAACCACCACAGGTATGTAGCATATACTCATGGCACAGACAATTGAATTGTAAGGTGCCTGCATGACCAAAGAGGTCACAAAACTCTGGCGCAAATATACCCTCACATTTTCCTTTTTTTTTTTTTTCTATGATGGAAGCAGCAGGGACAGGATAGCCTGAAGTTGGTGTACTGGGGAAATTAGGTGATTGGACAACAGAGATTATTTTTGGAGAAAAATCTGAAGATGGCCTTGTTTTGCACCAGTGAAGTCACCAGAACTGTACTATTGTGCTAAGCTGCAATTACAGCTTCTTAAATGAGAAACAATGTTGAGAAAAAAATTAATCATGCATTTTGCCTGACAACTAACCAGTCACCAGGGTCCTCCATAGACTTTGTCAAATACCTGTAAAGTGAAAAGTTCTTTTTTTTGCTTGTTTGTTTTTCCTTTAAGCATTTCCAATTCTTTTCAGCCCATCACTGGTTGATCCATATCTTACAGGCTGCAAAACACTGGTTTAGCAGATATCTGGGAACTGGACCTAGGCATCCCATGGGAGGAGGTTCTTGGAGCCTATGAAAGAACTGATGAGGTGACTTCTTCAAAGGAGCAAGCCCGAAAGTGACAAGGAGGGGCCACAGTAAGGAGCCAACTGTTTATTAACCATTAGAGGGGTGATGGTGTGGTAAGCACAACAGGGATGGTGGCCTCTCTGGAGAGAGATTACAGTAGATAAGGAGAATCAAAGGGAAGGAAGGACTGGAAATAATGACTGTATATTCTCCCCCCTCCCCCCCTTATTTATTTATTATTCCATCCAGGCTCTCCCTTAGAGGCATTATGCAAGTTTCCAAACCTAAATTTTGCCTTGTGGGAAAATATGTGTTCCAAGTGAGGTTTCTTGGGATGCTAGCGTGCCAGGCAGGAGTCCTCGAGGCATATGTGCCCCCCTGTCTCTGGAGCTTCATTAGGTCTCCTCTGCCTCTCCCCAGAACCATGTGTTGGAGCACTGCAGGAACATCATGTCATCGGTGCTGTAGCAGCCAGTTACTTTATCCTATTTGATGCAATCATTTAATAAATCAGATCAGAAGATGACACTGGGTCATTCTGTCCCGACTGAAGTGATTAAGTAAATCTGTGCTGTTAACTGCAGTTATCTTCTGAAAATGTCAGACTGCCTGCCAAGATCTCGCCATGAGTTAAATAAGCATCTGCTGGCTGAGGATTCAGACTCTGGAGTGGAGGCAGTTGTACAAAAGAGAACCCACAGATCGAACAACCCCCTTGGACCACCAGATCCTGCATCTTGCTGCCCCTTGGTGGTGTGGTTCTACACAGAAAACTCACATGCCCAGCAGTTTTGTCCCAGCTTTACAGGTTTTGCCCAGCTGAGATATCATATAGCTGACAGTTGTTTCTTGGGAGGGGAAAAGAAGTTCGGAGGAAATTAAATATTATTTTAAAAACAAAAGGAGTTTTTCTGTGTATTCATTGCATTAATTCAGTGGCTTCCCCAGACATCTGGCAAGCATTGTGGCTGTGTCTGAGAGGTTTTGGAGAAGGAGCCTTGGCACTCACATTAAACACAGTACAAGAAAACTGAGAGGAGATGAAATTGCTGCTTTAAGGAGGGAGTATGTTTGCAGCATTGCAAAATGACACAGGGAATTTTTACTGCAGACTGAGATGGGATTAACATCCCTGCAGCAGTGTTTTGAACCACCTCCTGGTTGTCTGGAGGTCATTCAGGACCTGCCGCCCCCCCCACCATGACAACGCTGGCCGTTAGCATTCTTCATCCACAAATGGATGCTGGCTTACACAGTGGCTCTTTAATAGTTCTCTTTAGGATCTGATGACATAAAGCATTAGGAAACTCGTAGTGTTGTAGTAAAAGGCACCAGGGAGGTTTGGTAAGATAAAGTATTAGAGGTTTCCTTCTGCATAAGTAGTCTGTGTGTATATAAATATATATGTGTTTGTGTATATAGATATACACATACAGGTTTGCTTCAGGTTAAGTGCATAGACAGAAAATCAGGGCTTTCCACCCTTTCCTAGGTTAGGGAAAGACCATTGATGTTCCTAACAGATGAAGACATAATTGAAGATGATGATTTTCTGTATTGGTTTTTATTGCTTTCTTAGGATTGCTGAGCAGTCATATGAGGATGCAGCAGAAGTGTAAACAAAGAGTCTTTACAAAAGAGTCTGTTACGCTGGCGGTGAGAAGGCAGGACTCCCGGGTTTTATTTCTGTTGGACTTTTAAATGTTTTCTTGCCTATTGCGCTAAACCTCTCTGGAACTCCAGTTAACTTTGTCACTGCAATGGGAATTTCACTGGTGCTGTGAAGCTGCAGGAACAGACCAGACTAGTGGAACAGTAGGAGAAGGACAATTTGTGTTGTTTAGCCCAGTGCCTGTGTCCTAGCCTGTCACTGTCCTAGGATGTTTGCTGTATTTACTGTTAGCTTCCAGTGGAAAGATTCAAGAAATCTTTCCAGTGGAAAGATTTGGGAGAGTGTGTTCACTTGCAGGTGGTTGAAGAAATGGCATAAGGTCATTGTCACTCAATTCCTGAATGTGATTTAATGGCAAGGTTCAGCTTGGTTTGTTGGGTTCAACTTCTTGTTTACAAGGGTGTCTGTCTTGGGGAAGAAAGAGCATCTCTAAGACCTTCACAGCAAGGGCTTCTCAGCTTCAGAAAAGAGATTGACCGAGGGACCTGGGAAGGACAGGGACAGTAGCCCCTTCAGCCTGCATTGTGCTAAGGAGGGGTCTCCCACACGAGTCCTAAGGTTTAAACCATCTCTCCAGGCAAGGATTTCCCATTTGTGAAGTTAACAGTAAGAAGCTGTGCAGGACACATTTCTTTCCTGCTAATTCAGTGCTGTGCCAGGATAATTGGCCCCTTGTGGGCTGGTGTCAGTGGCTACAGGCATTTCCCCTCTCGGCATGCTGCAGCCATATGGATGCAAGGACACATGCCGCTTTCACAGCTGGTGAGTTTGCTGCAGCTGACTTTTTTCCCTTTAAAGTTTTGATTGCCTGAGATAATGCTCAAGCTCAGAAGCAGTGTGGCAGTGATAAGCCCTTGCTTGTTGGCCATAAGAATTTATTTCCTTGTTTATGACCCACCCTTATAATACCTTAAAAGCACAGTCAGCACAAGAAAAGTATAAAAAGCCTATTTTATAGGCTCAGGTAAATACCACTGCCATCAATGGCGTTATCCCAGCAGGGTGTTAGACCTCAAATTCTTATATAGATTTTAAAAATTCATTCCCAAAATAGGATATAGTTCAAAATCAGTTAATTTTCAAATGCATTTTATTGAATTTTTGCATAACATAGTCAACTTTCACAGGGAGTCAAAACTGTTGTGTCACATCCTCAGCTGCTGCAAACTAGTACCATGACACTGAAGTTAAAGGGTGAACAATAACTTCCATTAATTGAGGTTTTTGGCATTGTGAGGTGATGAGGAAAGAACACAAATGACTTCCCCACATGCTCCATAGTGAGTGACCCAACTTCTGCATGGCAGGTTTATAATTTTATTTTGCTACTTGCCAGTTTCAGCCTAACCCCTCTTCCCCCCATCTTCCTGACAAAAGCGAAATACAAGAAAGAAGTCAGGTCTCCCTTGCTTTGGATGCATCTCAAAATCCCTTGGAAATAGTAATGCAGCATTCTAGTAATAGTTGGCGCAGATTTTTTTTCTATCCATGGCGTATGGGTACTAATTATGGGGGCTGTTTTTCAGGCAGTTACAGAGGGCTGTCTGTGGGAGTCAAGAGTACTTGTCAAGCATCTTAAAGAACGTAATTAATCGCCATCGCAATTTGGGATGACAAGTGTTGTTTTGTGAACTATTACAATGAACCCCAAAGTTCACTGGGAGATGGGGGCACCCTTCTTGCATTAGGGTTTTTAAAAAAGAAGTAAGTGCATATATATATTTAATTAAAAAAAAAAAATTTCCTTTTTTTCTCTGGTTTATCATGTACATACTGTCTCCCCTAAAGTTCCTGGAAAAACTTATTTATTGACCATGGAATTATTTTTAATCATGTGTATATGTCCTTAAAGACCAATTCTTTTTTGCTGCTTCCACCCTTCAACTTCTTTGCTTGGCACAAACACACTCATTCACACGCTCTAATATTAATGATATCCAAGGGTAAGCCTGAAATTGCTGCAGATTTGCCAGATTTTCACTGATTTCTTTGGGGAGAAGGAAGGGAGAACATTATGCATGAACTGTGAGTGTCCTCTCTTATGAGTAGAAGTGCTTTATGTGGGCCCAGGCACCACAGTAAGCACAGATGGGGCTTGGACAGGTACAGATCTCAGTAGGGGCTCAGATTCCAGGACCCTGCACTTTACCTGCAAAGCCATATTGCATCTCACCTCAGTGACAAGTTCTCATCTCTTTCATACCAAAATATGTGCTGTTAAAAGGAAGAGCAGAGTAGCTTCACTTGCTTCTTGCAGGCTGTCAGTGTCCCACACATGGGACCTCCTAAGGTTGGACAGATGATAGGGAGAGATGCCCTCACATGAGGTCACACAGAGGGTGATGCCAAGGGAAATCTGCTTTACTTCAGCCTCTTTCACCTGGTTGATCTGAGCCGCCTCTGTTTCAACTCTTTGAGAGTTTGCAACACAATGAAATACTGTGTGAGAGCTGGAAGCCTTCCAGGTATCTCTGGTAAGGAAAAGCTGTAGTGATTGCATCTCCAACCTGAGACCGACTTGTGGACCCACCAGAGTTACTGACACGCCTAGCTTGGTTTGCATGAGGTAATGAGCATTTTGGTGCATTCAAATGATGTGTACACCATATGCTGGGGATGAAGAGAAGGCAAGTTGTGCTGGGTTAAAGTGTAGCCTTTTCACATGCTCTCCTCCCTTCTCCTGACCTTCCCCTACACCAGAAGTCTTTTGCACTCTCCTGCTCTTAAATTGAGCTCTCTAGGACATTGGCTATACTTTGTATGGTGAATTAATGAGTTCACACGGTCACCTTGCACAGCAGAGATGTGTGGGAAAGAAAACCTGTGTCAATGTGAAACATGTGTGCGCCTGTCCAGAGGATGAGGTATCTGATTCATAAATCAGTGTCAGGGAGGTAAGAAGAGATGTGTGGGTTTGGTAACAACTGTCAGACTTAAATGGTGCATTTTATTCTTTTTCATCTTAGGTCTCCCAAGAAGATAATATTTTTGACTTATATGTTTTCTTTCTGGTGCTGACCAGAGTTTAAAGCATCCAGAAGGTCAGTGTGTTCCCATTTTGTGTCATCTTGTGATTCTCGGTGATGCTTTGTGCACATGAGCACTGTCAGGATCTGCAGGGTGTGTGTTTGGGGGAATGAAGAAAGGCAGAAAAAGCTGTCCAAGAGCTGTGTCTTGCCTGCCTCTTTGAGCTGGTTGGTTACTTGGAGTGTGTTAATGCTGCAGTGAGTAGGATATGAAGAAATTAAAAGAACAGTGTATCTATGCTGGAAGCATTTCCAGCAAAGACACTTGAATGTGTCTCAGGGGAAGACACAGAGAATATATTGTCCTGCTTATACCAATTGCCTCTTTAAAAAATACTTGGACTGAACTCATAGTAGCTTTAGACAACAGGCAGGGACTTGTCCCATCAGAGTGAAATCTGCAGCCCACCAAGAAGCTGCCTGTGTACCTAGGTGCAGATGGCTTTTGGGGATGGGGTTAACATGGGTCTGAGATCCTAAAATAGCTTTGTGACTGAGCCTGTAGTCCACAGGATCTCCTCTTCCCTAGTATGATTTCATGTTAGTTATTGCAGCTGTGGAGCTGGAAGAGAATCCCAAACCTGAATTACTGGCCTTGCTCACGTAACCAGGCTAAGGCAGGAAGAGCTGATATAGATCAGAGAGAAAATAGGTAGAAAGAAACCTGCCCATTTTTTTCCAGAAGATGGCAATTCCATCTGACTTTTTACAAATGTCTCCCTTTTTACCCTGGTGCTACCTGTTTTAGCAGTCTCTTGAGTTGTTGCCTTCTGGTCTGAGGAAGAGGAACACTGTGCTGAAGCAAACTGCACTGTATCTTCTCCCACACCACAATGCTCAGACTCTGCAGTTCCTGTTTATGCCACATATGACATTCCAAATCCCTTCAGCACTTGTAGTTTCTGCAGCCCTTACTTGATAACTAACTCCAACTGGCACAGATGAGACATCAGCAAGACGAATTCATGGAGTGCAGCCAGCTCTTGCTTTTATTTTGCACTTTGGTTACTGATGTCAAGCCTTTGAACATGGCCTCAGGCCACTCTTGCAGCGTGGAACAGATGAATACAAGGAGGGGGTGCATGTCCTGTGGGGATTACAAGAGTCACAAGATCTCCAATGGGATGCCAGACTTCAAGTGTTTGTTGTGGTCCAAGCCACGGCTTATTTCCTCCAGTGATGCAAACTTGTGTCAGTCCTTTTGGGTGGTTGAGTGTGTGCGAAGGGAGATGTTCATCTCCCTGGCATTTCTCCACTTGCACACGCACATGTGTTTGTGCAAACCCAGAAATGACAGGCATGATTCAAAGGCAACTGGGTGGGGTTGTTTGGTCTGTGTGCTTCTGGAGGTCTGAACCAGGAGCTCTTGGGCTGGAAATCTCTGGATAACAATCTGGAAGGAGCATGGTGGGCATAGCACCTCACATTGCTGAAACCAGTAGAGGCTGAGTCTTAAACTTCTCAAGCTGCAAGAGCTAAACATTTGCCACAGGCATCTCTAACAGATGTGGGAAAGAAATAACATACTCTTAACTAGCCTATGCTAGTAATCATAACTTTGGAGATAAATACCCTCCTGAAAGTGGTTTCCAGTGCAATTATTTACAATCTGGTCAAAGCAGATATTAGGCTTCATGATTTCTTTCAAACCTTTACCAGCATTTACCCCTGGCTAACCTGGGAGTTGGCTGGAATTATCAAATGTGTTCAACTTCCATCTGACTGGAAGTTAGCAGTCCCAGTTGACCGGAAGTTAGCAAATGTGATGCCCATCTACAAGTAGGAGTGGAAGAAGTATCTGGGGAATTACAGGTCTGTCAGTCTATCCTCAGTGCCAGGGAAGGTTACAGAGCTGATCTTCTTGAATGCCATCACGTAACACGTACAGGACAACCAGGTGATGAGACACCGTCAGCATGGGTTTATGAGACTCAGGTCCTGCTTGACTAGCCTGATCTCCTTCTATGACCAGCTTAGTGGATGAGGGAAAGGCTGTACCTGTTGCCTACCTGAACTTTAGTAAAACCTTTGACACAGTTTCCCACAGTATTCTCCTGGAGAAACTGTCTGCTCATGCCTGGATGGGTGTACACTTGACTGGTTAAAAAAACCTGACTGGATGGCCAGACCAAAGGAATTGTGGTGAATGGAGTTAAATCCATTAACTGATGGCCGGTCACAAATGAAGTTCTCCAGGGCTTGATATTGGGGCCAGTTCTGTTTAATAGCTTTATCAACGATTTGGACGAGGGGATCAAGGGCATTCCTAATAAGGTTGACGATGACATCAAGTTAGGCAGTTGTGTTGATCTACTTGAAGGTAGGGAGGGTCTACAGAAGGATCTGGTCAGGCTGAGGCCAATGGTATGAGGTTCAACAAAACCAAAGGCCATGTCCTCCACTTGGGTCACCAACTTAAGGCCAATGCTACTGGCTTGGGGGAGAGTGGCTAGGAAGCTGCCTGGTGGAAAAGGACGTCGGGATTCTGGTTGACACCCGGCTGAATATGAGACAGCAGTGCACCCAGGTGGCCAAGAAGGCCAATGGCATCTTGGCTTGTATCAGTGTGGCCAGCAGGACTAGGGAAATGATCGCGTCCCTGCACGTGGCACAGGTGAGGCCACACCTGAAGTACTGCATTCAGTTTTGAGCCTCTCACTCCAGAAAGGACATTGAGGTGCCAGAGTGTGTCCAAAGAAGGGCAATGAAACTGGTGAAGGGTCCAGAAAACAAGTGTTACGAGAAGTGGCTGAAGGAACTGTGTTTTTTCACCTAGAACAAAGGAGGCTGAGGGGAAACCTTACTGCTCTCTTCAACTGCTTGAAAGGAGGTTGTGGTGAGGTGAGGGTCAGCTTCTTTTCCCGAATAACAAGAAATAGAACAAGAGGAAATGCCCTCAAGTTGTGCCAGGAGATTTTTAGGTTGGACCTTAGGAAAAACTTCTTCACTGAAAGGGTTGTCAAACACTGGAACAGGCTGCTCAGGGAAGTGGTGGAGTCACCATTGCTGGGTGTATTTAAAAGATGTGTAGATGTGGCACTTAGGGACATGGTTTAGTGGTGGACTTGTCAGTGTTAGGTTTACAGTTGGACTCAGTGATCTTAAAGGTCTTTTCCAATATAAACAATTCTATGATTCTATAATTGCATGACACTAAATTTGCCTCCAGCTCTGCAAGGAGAAAACTCTTTACATTGAATGGTGCCTACAGCTTTAGGACATATAAGCTACCTGCTTGTTTATTAAGAACAATTATTTAGTCCTCAGTACCTCAGCAGCCTCTTTCCCATTTGTCCTGGTTTGAGTGAGAACAGAACTAATTCTGTTCAGTGATTTTACTTTTGAAGTATTCCATTCCATATACATCATGTTCAGTATAAAGCTGAGGGATCTGGAGGGCCTGTGGCTCTTCTCCCCTCTGGGACCATTTTGCCAGCTTTGCTTGGCTTGGATCAGGTCCTCTTTTGGTTCTGTGTTCGGAGCATCCAAGGAGGACTCTGCCATTTCTGCCTTTGATCCCAATCCATGTGTTCCTGAATCTGGTACCAGAATCCAGCCCCTGAACACAGCTCCCATCTGCTGTGAGGCCCAGATGCTAATGCATTTTTCTCTATTCCTGTAGCACTGGAGTGTAGGCCTCAGTTTGCTTTCACCTGGAGAGGTGTCCAATACACGTGGAATTGACTGCCCCAGGAGTGGAAACACAGCCTTACCATTTGCCATGGACTAATCCATATTGCATTGGAGAAAGGTGGAGCTCCAGAAGACTTGCAATCAGGTGGAGGAGAAGGACAACAGAGTTCATTGGACTGTGTGGATTTGATGGCCTGGCACTAGAACCACAAAAATATAGAGCCCTAGTAGATACTGGTGCACAGTGCACCCTATTGCCATTGAATCATAAAGAGACTGAATGCTACGAGGAGTCCTTTGATCCAAGTACACAGGCCTTGAGTCAAAGCATGGGTAGGGGGAATGAAAATGTGATTTCTGTAGCCAATACAAATCCTGTACATAGTGTAAATCTAAGATTTGGAAACTAAAACAAAACAGCCAAGTCCAGCAATGGAGCAGGGAGAGGGTCCTTACCAAGCTGAATCAGAGTATAAGGCAGAACCAGATGCAAAGCCTGATGCCCCTGGGACTGAAAAGAAACACCTAACAAAAACAGATCACCCAGTATGGTCAGATTGTAATGGTGCAGGTCCTTCTAAAGCAAACTCATCACATGTGGAGTCATCAGATGCGGAGGTTACCACGAAACCTCTGATAGTTTGCCCAAATAGTTCAAATTCCAGTTTGCTTGCTTCAGAGAGTATTGTTATAGGTCTAAGGGGCTGCCCTGACCCTAAACTGTGACATCATTTAATAACAATGCTCCTTTTCTCTGGGTTTGTTGTTACGTGCTTTTTAGGCAGGACTATGTGTGAGAGCAGTGGCAAAGTGATCAAGTGATCATTGTTGTTGACTTGCACCACCTTGCTGAATTGTTTAAATTAATTGTTAATTGTTAATTGTTTAAAATGCACCTGTATTGCACATGCAAAAGAGTTTATAATTTCCAGAATATTCTGTAGAATTTACTATGTTCCAGGTGACATTGATCTGTCCCTTCCAGTTCCTGATGTTGTACAGCTCCTTGAAAACATCACTCTGTTCCTGTAAATAAAAGCAATTTCTACTGTGCAGGGCTAACAACCTGTACAGAAAATCTGTTTTGAAACAAAAAAGTCTTTTTCTCTGTGGAAATTGAAAATTTAGTACAGGTAAGTTCTTCTAAAGGAATTAGATTTCTTTTATTACATATAATTTTGTTGTCATTCCATGTAATGGAAACTTGCCCAATGCTTTTCTGGTTTATGAATATTTATAGATGCTACATCAGCAGTGAGGTTTTCTGGGGTTTATTGTGTTTTATATAGACAAGGGCATGGAAACTGACGTTCTGACTTTGACATCCTTCGGAGGACATGCAACAACTTCAGAAGTCTAAAATATTTGGCTGACATATTTGGCCCTGCCACCCACAGCTGTGGGGAACTTGTGCAGAAGGACTTCATGATGCTGAAGTGGATGTGGCTATGTCTCAGATAGCTTCTCCAGTAGGAACCTCTGCTCATACTTGGGAGAGAATGTTTCTACAGAGCCAAAGCACCATGTGCTTTGATTTGTCCTGGTGTGAGTTGGAGAACGTAGGTTGAATTAGTGTAAACTTTTTTCTTGCCTGACTGATACATTTCCCTTCTCTACACTTTGAAATACTGGGGTTTTATTTCTTTGTCTCAGAGGTGATGCTTGAAATAATTTTTTCTGAGTACCAAAGAGCATAAAAAAAAAATAGATTCTCTGCTATTATAAATTAATTATATTACAGATCAGACTGGAGTGCTACTACAGGTGCAGAAAACTTTTCTCCGCCTTCCTAATTTTGCCAGTCTTAATATCTGGAATGACAAATTTCCTACAATTGACCTAGCAGCTTTCCACCAGCTAAGTATATGACCAGTCATTCTTAGTGAAAATCATCCAATCCTTTTCTAACATGAAATTAATGAAGTGATGAAAATTTACATCAGCAAAGGATTTATCACAGAATTTTACGCACAGCCTTACTACTGAATTAAGGACATTGAATGGTTCCATAAATATCAAGCATTGTTGAGGATCCAAGACTTCAAGTCTTAATTCTGCCACTTGATATTTAAGCTGGTAGAAAATAAGCATGAAAGGCAGAGATTTTTTTTTCCCCTTTAGTTCAATATATGCTGATTTTGTTGTTCCAGTAAAGAGGAATGATTACTTAAGCAATAGTCATGATCATGCTAATTAATGATCTAAGAAATCTAGGGGTGTTAGGCAGAAGATTTTCATTGTATACAACAAAGATACTCTGGTACACCTATAGCTTTCCTCTTTTGTGTTTTCATCAGCTATACAGAATAGTTGAGTGTCAAATGCTGATATGCATATAGCTAAATGGGCCAATGAGTCCTCCTATTGTCTTCTCCACTGAGTCTGAAGTCTTTATTTCACTTTAATGAGTGGATTCCAGCTTAGGCCAAATCAGGACAAGGGCTGAGCTCAGATCCAGATTGTTCTTACTTGGGTTTGGCTGCCAGTGGTGGATATCTACCAAGATCCGATGGCTGCCTTTTGCAATCTTGGCGGGAGACCTAGTGGAGATTCTTCAACTGTGTGATGATGAAACAGGCCCTTTTCTGAAGTAAGAGCATAGAAAGTATTTTCTGGAAGTGTAGACACAGATTTGGAGGAGTAAGGCAAGAGAACATTTTAATTCAGGGACCAGGATGGAGAAGTAACAAGTGATTCAAATAGTCAAAGAAAAAGCTTAGGCTGGAAATGAAAATATTTATTTCTATCAGAAAAAAAGCTGCTCTAAAAGGTATTTGCAGAGGAGCAATGAGGTCATGGGTAGATTTTCACAGAGAAGGTTGTGGATCCCCAGCAATTACTGCCTTCTGAAGTATTTTAAGCAAAAGCCTTTGTAAAAGCAATATCCAGTGTGGACAGCTGTGACAGCAATGGATGGTTACCATGCCCCAGTGGAGACACAGTCATGTCGGGGTAGGGTCTAGGCAATCAGTTAGGATCATGCAAATGGGAGGTATTGTCCAGCAAAGTCTCAAGCAGTAACATAAAAATGAGGTATTGTTCTGCTGTCTGTGTCCCTTTGCTCTGTGCTGGGGGAGAGGCCTGTACACAAACTCTGATGGTCCTGAGTGCGCTGCTGGACTAAATTTTGTTGGCTTTTCTGTGTAGTCCAAGACCTAGAAACTTTGCTGAGTTTTGTCATTCAGGGGTTTCCTTCCTTCCTTCCTTCCTTCCTTCCTTCCTTCCTTCCTTCCTTCCTTCCTTGGTTTATTGGTCTCAGCACTGCATGATGGTACACAGTTCTCTATTTATAGAAATGGGTCAGAAATAAACAAAAGGTGTTGACACTTCTGTGGACATGGTAAAGCTCTGATGACTGTGGAGATTTGGGACAATGAGAGTGGGGCAGGTTGGGTTCATTTCATGCTGTAGATCAGTGACATGTAAACTCTTCTCTCTATAACATGCACTTTCTTGTTTGTTTTCACATTTATTCAGCATCAATTCAGGTTAGCTTTGGTTGCATGTACCTGGCAGATATAGTTTCCCCAGCTCTCTGCTTTGCTTCTTTGTTTAATTTCCTTGTTAAATATATTTCCTTGGCATCTTTGCAGAAGATGCAAAGTTCTTAAAAATCTTCATATGGTGCAATCACTGAAAAGACTTCATGAGGCTGGGGTCTAAAGCAATTTTGAGTGAGCAAGGGATTTACTGTGAAGAGATTTTCTGGCTTTGTGAGTAACTGTGCTGTTTGTTTGTTTGTTTTTTCCTTCATTGCCACGTGTGTGCTCTTCTAGGAGAAGAAAAGGGAAGAGGTAATGGAAAAAAAAAATAAAAAGAGGAAAGGAATGGAGAAAGGAAAGTTGAAAGGAGAGGAGGGAGGAAATAGGAAAAGAAAAATGTTGAAAATTTGTCTGACTTCTTTTTTTTTTTATGTTCTTCTACTGAACACAGTGGTAGCTTTGCTAATCTCATCCTGATACTTTTATAGTGTGTACTATTAAAGTCCCTGCATTTGGTTAAAAAAAGCTTTATCGCTTACTGTGTAAGAAATGACCTTACATTAAGGTTAATTTTCTAAGTTTGCCATAAAGCCTGTCCAGAGGCCACAAAGCCTGAGACATGGGAGCATGCATCTTCCAGTACACTGGCAGGATGCTCATCCCTGCATGTGTGCTGTTACTGCAGAGCTCAAGTCCAGCCTCCAGTTTACTCCTGGGGAGTCCTTTAAAGAGACTTCTGCCCTTTTGTACCCAGGTAGGACAATATTTGCCACCACCCTGGGAGACAAGGAGACCTACTGAGAAAGTTCTTTCTAGAGGAATTAATGTTTGTTGTTATTTTTATATTGGAGTGGTGCTATGACAAGATGCTGCTCAGTAGTGAGGGAAGGGAGGATGGTGTGGAAACACAAGTTTGCAGTGTTAAGTAATTTGGATTAGGGGAGGTGCAGGGTCTCATGTGGGTTCCCACTGCCTTGTCCCTCAAATAACAGCAAGCCTTCTGCCTATGAATGCATGGGATTACAAGTAAGTATTTAGCAGCATTAATTAATGGTCTTTGTAAGGGCTTCTTCCTTCTTCTCCCCATCCCAGAGTGGTTAAACCTTTTCTCTGCCAAAATATAATAAATTGCAGGTCTGGCCCCTAACGATTCCTCGTCCGGGAAGCCAGAGATGCGGGCAATTTATCTCCCAATGATTAAACCTGCAGACAAAAAAGGGCGAATTGCCTGAACTAAATTACTGCTCATGCATTATTCAGTTGGCCGTGGGGAGCTCTGCCGGGGGGGGCAACAATCGCCACGGCTCTCAGGAGGGTTCCTGGGGGTGTGCACCCCACGCCCGTCCCCATCCTGTGCCCCCCGGGGACTCTTGGGGCTGTAGATGGCAGCAAAGGCTGCGGGATGGGAGGGTGCAGCCGGGGCTGGGTTCATCGGCTCCCCGAGGAGGGGGCGAGTGCGCGGACGAGCTTTGAAAAGCGGTGAGAAAAGGTGTTCACCCCACTGCTGGGGACGAGAAGACGACATGGGAGTGGACCTGTCCTCCAGACAGGAGAGAGGTGACTGGGGAGAAGACAGCAGTCTGTATTTGGGTGTGTTTAACCCTGTGTTTGAAAAGCCCACTGCCCGCCCTGGCCGGATTACCCGGATCCCATCTGTGCTTTGCTCTGTGGGCGCAGCCCGCGTACACGGCCGGTGCTACACGGAGCCTCCCGGGGCACACAGCAGCCTGTCTGCTGCTCAGGGACGGGAGGGGACAGTGGAGGACGTGCAGCGAATCATCTCTCTTGCTTTTCTGCTTTAGTGGTTGCTAAACCATTTCTTTATTTATTTTCCACCCTGGCTTTGATTATAGTGCCCAACAGGATATGCAGATGTTAAGCTTTTGGTTTTAAATGCAATTCGTGAGGCCTCCGCTGATCTGCATCTGCAATGCCTCAGCATCTGTGGCTGTTTGAACCTTACAGGGTACAGGGGAATACACCCAGATAAATGCTCTTCTGTGAGCTCAGGTGTTGGCCTTTCATCCTGCCCCTGACCATGGTGTCCCTGGCACTGCTGCTGGAGACCAGAGGGAATTTACCCACTCGGCTGCTCCTTTCCTAACTCTTCCCTAATCTCTTGGTTGCATTGCCCTAGAAAACTGATCAGGGGTCAGTAAGAGAATTTGATAGCATGAAAATCTGTATTTTTCTCTTAGACAATCCAATTAAAGATACACATTCGGTTTTTGGCAAAATCACCTTAAAACTTTTCCTTTAGGCTCCTTCTAGTTTTATGGGATGTAAGACTAGGGCAAGGGGTGTGCACAACTGCTAAGGATTGAGAACTGCAGTGCTGTTCACTGAAGTAAAGTTACTTGGCAGGCTAAAAATCTGAGTGCAAGCCACCTTTAAACTGTGCCAATGGGCTATTTTGAGTCTGGGAAATAAGCAATACCTCTAGAGTGCTAAAAGTTCAAGAATTCTCTTTATTTTGATTGCACATACATAATAGAGAAACCAGTGCCCTTTGCTCCAGCAAGACGTAAGCAAGTATTGAAAATGGGCAGGGTCCTGGCTGATGTCTCTCCACAGTGAAATGTATCTGCTTCCTAGTCTCAAAGTATGGGAAAGGGTTTTGGCCAGTGATCAGGAAGAGTTTTTCATCCCAGAGCAGCGAGGAAAACTGCTTGGCTGTGGGTGAATGTCAATGACAGTGCTGTAGGAAGTAGGTTGGTGCCTCTGTGCCAGGAATGGATGGCAATCCCAAATGGCTGCTCCAGTGTGAGGTGTAACCTCGTCCCCTGTGAGTCAGACTTTGCCTCATACCTGAATAACTTCTTTCCCTTGAGCAACCCTTATGTGGCATATCTGTCACTGAGGTTCATGCAATTACAAAACCCAGCCTAGCTGAAAATGGGCAAGAATTTGGGATCTGTCATTACAGCTCTTCTAGAACAGCTTGAGGACTTGAGTGACAGGGTCTGGTGTTGGTCTCACACACCAGTATCTGTCCAGACTTACTGGAATTGGTGGAACTGAGGTTCATATGAAGGCTAGTGAAACTGGATGGATGCAATTGTAATGTGAGAACAAAGAGAAATTGTATTGCACCCATCAGTTTTGGTCCATGAATAATAGAGATTCCTGGTTTGCAGGATGTGGGGTAATTATCTCAGTGTTTGCTGGGATTCTTTTTCATTTTTGTCACTTCTTTTAAAGCATCAAGTTTAAAAACAAGGTTGCAGGAGATGGGGTGAATCCATGGAGCCCTCATGCTCCTTCCTGGGGTATGGACCTCCACTAACAGTGACCCCAAAGAACCATTCCCTGGAGAGATCACCCTTCACATCTCCATGGCTCAAAGGCACCGTGGGATTTGTGTGCTTCTACTTAAAGGGCCTTTGAAGGAGACAGCAAGCATTAAGGGAGAGCTAACAAACGATCCTTCCTGTTCCTCCTTGCCCTCCCAGCAGCCTGGGGGCTGCGTGGCTTTAATTAATCAGTCAGCTCATGCAGCGACACTGACACAAATGGCACCTGCAGTCATCCTCTCCCACGTAAGTGCCAGTGATAAATGGCATGGGGTGTGCCGGACAGTGATTTCAGTTGGCTGAGTGGAGATGGATGCTTGTGTCCCTCTCTGTGACGGAGAAGTTAATCATAATGAAGAGTGAACATGTAGGGCAAGTGGCTCCAGCCTGCTCTTCCAAGGAGGGTGCTGTGGGCCAGTTCACAACAAGCATTTGCCAGTGGTTAAGAAAGGCACAGAAGGGTCCTTGTTGTCCCTTGTGTGCCAGCAATTGGGTTTCATGCATGTTAGTCACATTTTAGAGGATATTTTAGGTACCTGTGTATGGGAGGCTGGTAGCTGCTGTTTATCCTTAACCTTTCCCAGTTGCAGTGTCCTATGAACTCCTCTCCCCTAGCAGAAATGTCCTGACTGGTGCCACCAGGAGTTCAGCTCTGCTCCAGACTGTGGGAGGTGGAGATGCTGCTTCTGCTATGTCTGTGTCTGCCTGGAAGAGCTTCAAGATGGGTCTAGATTCCCCAGAAGAAATGGACAGTAGGTGTATCTTCAGGTCAGGATCACCCAAAGGGTTTTTCACGATCCTTTTGTTACATCCAGAGGGAGGGATCTGGATTTTCCAAGTACCCTGAGAATTCCTTGAAAGGAACAAGACAGAAGACACGTGTGTGCCCAACTCCCCTTGTGCAGAAGTGTTTCATGGGTATCAAAGATACTTGGGTAATAGGCTATCTGCCACTGGAAATGACACAGTTCAGTAGTGGGGCCAAGAGAAAGCCCATTTTGCCAAGACTGAGCTCCATGGGATTTGTCTTGTCTGTGGTGTAAGGGACTGGATGAGGAATGCAAAGTCTGGAGCACAAAGCCTTACTTTCTGTTGCTCAGACTGGCTGCACACAGGCTGCAAAATCTCTGGGGTCTCTCTCAGGCCTGGCCAACCAGATGGAAAGATCATGAACAACTTCCACCAAGGGATTCATTGGAGCCTTTGTCAGCAGCTGGGGAGAGAGCTTTTAGTGTCTGCAGTGTTTTGTTGACTACGACACTACGTAACTGAAAAATTGATATTTGTATTGTTATTGATTTCTCCAGGATGATTTCAGCAGCCTCTATTAAGGAGCTCATTCTTGAAGTAATTCTGTAGTTATTAAGAGTAATCTTTATAAATGATGTTATGCTTCTGCATAATCTCATCCAATTAATCTTACTTTATCAACTATGATTTTTTTGTTGTTTTTTATTTGTGGGGGAATTGATGCAGAGTTCCTTGTTGTTTTACTAAAAGAAGACGCTGAAAAGCTTTCCAACCACCAACCTTTTCCAGTCTGTGCTAGGCAGTGTGATTTAAGACTAAAAATACACATTTCTGTCCGAAGTTTTTGACAGTGCAATTTAAATGTGAAGACGTGTCCAGTCTTTTCTCCTCTGACAGCTCATTGTACAGGTCTGTGTGTCAGTTCACCATATGGGGACATTACCCAGACTGGGGTCACCACAGTGACCTTTACTCATCACTCTGCCACTGAGCTGGACATGCAGGGAGCAGGAGATGCTGTCTGCATGCCAAATGAGCTCAGTGTTCCAAATCTTCCCTTTTCTCTTTTTCGGGACCCATTGATCACTGTCAGTGAGTGATGGGTCTCCCTTGAAATAAAGGCTTTTTCTGTTCCTTGCTATCCAGGTCCCATCAAGGGCTGAAAACTCCTTTTGACTTCCATGATATTTGGATTTTTTTTCTTTGAAAAAGAGAAAATACAATGCATGATTAACTCTGCTCCAAATCTCCTGAATAATTAGAAATAATACCATTAAAAATGCTGGAGTTGACTAAAGAACAACTAATGCTGCTCTAGGCACGCAGGGCAGGTTTTGATTTGTGATGCAGTTGCCCCTAGAAAGCAGAAGACCGTATGGTCTGCAAACAATGTGTTAGTCCACATCTATGGACCAGCTTGGTTCTCCTGCCTTCTTTTCAGACTCCAGCTTCTGGCTGCTGTCCAAGATGGGACACAACATCTTGCACTGGATTAAATGCTCTACATCTCCATGTGAAACAGAATAAACCCTTTCTTTCTTCTTATTGCTCTAGGCTAGAAGTCACTGAACAAAAAGTGCTGGATGTGGGCTGCTCTTTTACTGTTAACTTTTTTTGTGCTGATGAGAGTTGAAGGAAATCTTGAGATATATAAGGACATACACTCCAGGTCATTCCAGAGTTTTGTTACAGTGACCCCAGATTGCTCAGGTTTCTGTTCTGTCTTGCAACACTGGACTACTGGTCCTTCTGAAGCACTGCTACTGGTTGATGCTGGTGTCCATGAGTGCAGAGATCACCCTGCCATTTCATAGATGACTCTTGAGCAAGAAAACACAAGGGGTTAGACTTTTGAATAGGTATCTCTAATCTCCATTCTGCACCATCCCCTTCCAGGCAGTGGTCAAATCTTCCCTCGGAAAGTAGAAATGGAAAGTGGAATGTGGTGTGATCTTTGCTCTTTTCAGTGATCATACATGTTTTCATCCTAGGGTACACCAGTCCTGTGGAACTACATTAGCAGTATTGCTTGTGCTTGTTGCAGAGAGACCTTTGTGTGACTTGACTGTGGAAACT
Organism: Megaceryle maxima; assembly: GCA_024605025.1. Classification (NCBI taxonomy): domain Eukaryota; kingdom Metazoa; phylum Chordata; class Aves; order Coraciiformes; family Cerylidae; genus Megaceryle; species Megaceryle maxima. The sequence continues at coordinate 2,909 of JANHGN010012922.1, read as the reverse complement.
GAACGCCTTCAACCACTGTAGTGCGTCTAGGGGCAGGAACTAAATGGCCACTGATGCACCAGTTGTTACACCAGTTTTGTGGGTAATGAATGCTTTCCATAAGATACATGGAGGAAAAGTGAAAGGCATGTTTGATCCTTAAAGAACTGGACTTTCTTCATTTTCTAGAGAGACCTCAAAACAGGATTAATGTAGCACATTAAAAAACTAGACTTTCCCAGGGTACTCCCTCTACCTTTGTGTTCCCACATTCTGGTCTTTTTTCCTTTGGACCACTTCTAAAGTGTGAGGTCACTGTAAAGACCCTTTATAAATCAAGCCTTATGCCTGTGGAACGATAATTTAGTACTATGGCACACCAACCACTTTGTTCAGGCACTGCCACCAGAGCCTGCTTAATGAGCTGATGGGAAAAAGGAGAAGGAAAAAGTTTGGAGAATTGAAATAATTTGACCAGATTCCTCTCTTGATCAAGATGGCCATGAGTCACAGTGAGAGGAGAGGCACTTCCAAGGCTTCCTTTCACTCAGTATTTCCTGATCGCTCAGGTATCTCCTTTCTTTCAGCCTTCTTCTTATTCTTTGCAAGGATGTGATGAATTCTTTGGAGATCATAAGAAATCAAGACGTGGCACAGTCCTGCTTTTGCTGTCACCTCCTGAGCTGTGCATAGCATGGGAGTGAAACATGAGTGTAGAAACACTACTGATTTAAACTGGGAAATTTTATAGGGCCCTCAATTTCATCATTTTGTGCAAATCCTTGTGGCTATGTCAAGTCCTAAACAACAAACTATCTGTTTGACTTCAAGGAGTCTTAGGTTTTGTATTCCTCCATTTTAAGTTCCTTGTTTGAGACACTTTAGGCTTGATTTCCCTGGAAGTGCTCAAGGTTAGGTTGGACAGGGCTTTAAGCAACCTAATCTGGTGGAAGATGTCCCTGATCATGGCAGGGGGGTAGAACTAAATGACCTTTAAGGGTCCTTTCCAACTCCAACCATTCTGTTTTCACTGGGTATAAGCATCCACAGGTTCTATTACTGCCTAGCCATGTACTTTTGTCAAAATCCCCCTTTGCAACATGTTCTCTCCAACTTTGAACTTTGGTAGAACTGTGATTTGTCACTGCTTATACAAAACCTACTATAAATTTGCAGCCACTCCCTTGCTTTCTCCCCAGTATATGTGTTTCCCGGACACATACATTTTAAAATCCCTTGTCATGTTGCTGTCAGACACAGGGGGAGGTGCAGACTGCTGCGTTAAATCACACAGCAACGATGAGCCCAAGCAATACTCAGTGGTGCATGGATGTGCCAATTAAGTATGCATCTTACTTGCACAGTCTGGATGTTTTTCTCCTTTAGAGGGATCTGATTGTTTGCTTGCAATTATTTAATCAGTCTAATGAGGCTGAAAAGAGGTCAGATCACCTGTATATGTCTTAGAAGTGTGGAAGCAGATGTGAAACTATGTCTGTAAAATTTAATGTTCCAAAGACTAAAGTAAAACAAAACAATTTCCCTGAAGTCCTGGCTTTGCAGTCTGAATATAAAAATAGTTCTCTCCTAGTCTGCTCAACCTTTGGGACTCTGGGAAGAAACTGCCTGCCAGAATCAAAGACTTGTTGCATTCAGTATGTCACTTGGCAAACCCAATGCTGTCATTTCAGAATAAATACTAACATGCTGATGTACCTGTTCATCATGCTCTGGCTGTAGACATTACTGCTGGAAAAAACCCACAGGGCTAATGGTATTTCACTTTGGCTGCAGGTGGTTTGTTGCTGGCATAAGTGCAAAGCTTGCATTGGTCCTAGAAGAAGGACCAGGACTCTTCCATGTGCTTATCAATCACAGCGAACTGTACTTATGCAAGATTGAGGTTGCAAAGATGGTGGCTTCCCATGGTCTGTCCTGGGAAGTGGTCCTGTCCTAGAGAGGTAAGAGGACATGTATGAACCTTAATCCTTCTTTGAATCAAGTCTTCTTTCACCTTGGGAAAGTTGTGATGGCCTAAGCTAGAGAATAAGCATAGTTAAGTTGAGTCTGCCACTTTAAAGATTAAAAAAGACTTGCCTTTTTAATATTGTCTCTTGTTATTACATTAGTAGTAATTAAATATATCATTGTTATTCCTCTGTGACTTTGTTTCAGGCATGAAATAAACATGTAGATTATTGCCTGCCCTTGATCCAAAAAGCTTAGTTCCTAAACAGACAAGTGAATGAGAAGACAATATTAGCAACTCTAGTTTACAAGAGGAGGTCTAAGCCCAAGTTTAGCAAGACCTCAGATTGGCATAACACAGAGCATGTGTATAGACTCCGGGGCTAACCACCGCTGCCAGAGACAGTTTTTTTTTTTCCTCTAAACATTCCTGAAAAGATTTTGCACTAACTTTTCATACAGTGAAGTCCAGCTATGGAGCATTTGAAGATCTGACAGTGTAAGCAATTTTTTAAAAATACCTTTGAATTTTGGCCTGAAGTAGCTTTCCTAATGTCAAGTTAGGTATTTCTGGTGAGACTGGTGCAGGAATCCAAATTCCTATGGTCTCATTCCAGTACCTTACAACTTCTCATCCTTTCCTTACTTTACATAGATATGAAATAGGAACCCTTGTACTCTTTCAGTGTCCTTCTTGGAACTTTGTAGAACTAAGTTGCACAATGTTTGCAGGGTGCTTGGAAGATTTCTAGTTGAAAAAGCATACTATTGGAACTAACACCTTTTTTTCTTTCTTCCGCTTTCTTTTTTCTTTTATTTTCAGGTTTTGTTGGGTTTTTTTTTTTTTTTTTTTTTTTTTTTTTTTTTTTTTTTTTTTTATAAAACCTTTTTTTCTAAAATTATTTTTTTTTTTTATTTATTTTTTTTTTTTTTTTTAGGAAAAAAATTAATATTGACATTCT
>JANHGN010012921.1:76430-91575 GCA_024605025.1 Megaceryle maxima | reverse complement strand
GAGTGAGAAACAGAGGGAATAAGGAATGAAGGAGAAACCAAAACCGGTAGAAAAAAAAAAAAAAGGTTTTTTGTAGAAGAAATAATAATTTGCTGGTTAAAATTAAAAGGTTGATATGAATGAATTAAATCACATAATTTTAAACATGATCTTTCTAACACAAATAGAATTACTATAAATAGACTGTGGTTATATTGTTGAGTAATGTGTTCAGTTATGCTAGACTAAGAACTCCTCAGCTATGTATTAATCTACATTGTTCTAATGTCAGTAAATGTTCTAATCGGCTCAGCTGTAACTTGTGGACATAACACAATGGCTGACTATGAAAGATACACTTTATCTTACCAGTTTTCATTTAACATTGGCATTTTTATCACCTATATAAGACATACCAGTGCTTTTTTTTTTTTTTTTTTCCTGCAACGTACAATCTTTGCAAATTCTTCATGGTAGAAGCATCTGATTTTTCAGTGTCAAATGCTTTTGCATAGCCTTTCATATATGAACTTGTCAGTTAACAACTGAGATCTTCATGATGATGAATAAAATTTCTTATTTTCAGTCTTCTCCTGTACTGTCTTTTCTCTCTAACCAAGACTCGGCAGGTAAGAGTCTGTATTTTACTTCACTCCACCAGTATAGGGCTCTTTTCCCCTAAGAATTAACATCTTCCTTCCAGCTGTGTCCTGCTTTTAAAAGAGTTGTGAAGCCATTCTGGAACTTGAGACAGGAGTGATTCCAAGAAGAAACCAGAAACTGCCTCTGTTGTGATCATTGCAAATCACTCATGAATGAATGCTCAGAGATACTTAACCCCTATATGACTTCATCAGTTGTTCAAGCATTAATTCTACTAGTGCACTGATGACTTTATTCACAGTGTGCAGAAAGCATATTGAAGCCCTTAGTTGAAGTGATTTAGTCAAAGCTGTGTATTAGACCATGCCAGAGCTAGCACTGGATCCCAGGAGTTCCCGATTCTTACACTTAGACCTTTACAGCACTAGAAAAAAAAGTGCTGACTGAACAGGCATTTGAAAGACTTGCAGCCTTCTAGAAGAGTTATTTGAAAATAATGTAATACAGACCATTTTGAGTCGATACTGAATGGAATAGTTATATGCCAAGATTTTTCGTAGAATCCTAGAATCGGTTCAGCTGGAAGAGACCTTCGAGATCATCAAGTCCAGCCTTACTCCTAGTCCTATCAAAACCACTCAACCATGTCCCTAAGCACAACATCTACCCAGCTTTTAAATACCTCCAAAGATGGTGACTCCACCTCCTCCCTAGGCAGGATAGTCCGGTGCCTGACAACCCTTTCTGTGAAGAAATTCTTCCTAATATTCAGCCTGACCCTCCTGTGGTTCAACTTCAAACCATTTCCTCTTGTTCTATCGCTTGTCCCTAGCGATAGAACAGACCAACTCCTGCCTTGCTACAACTCCCCTTCGGGTAGTTGTACAGAGCAATAAGGTCTCCCCTCAGCCTTCTTTTCTCAAAGCTAAACAGATCCTTCAGTCTTTCCTCATAAGAGGAAATAACATAACACACCCTTTCCTAGCTTGGTAGCCCACCTCTGTACCCTCTCCAGCACCTCAATGTCCTTCCTGTAGAGAGGGGCTCAAAACTGGACATAGTATTCGAGGTGTGGTCTCACCAAAGCCAAGTACAGAGGAATGATCACCTCCCTGATCCTACTGACCACACTATTCCTGATGCAGGCCAGGATGCTGTTGGCCACCTGGGCACACTGCTGGCTCATGTTCAGCTGGCTGCCAGTCAACACCCCCAGGACTTTCTCTGCCTGGCAGCTCTCCAGCCACTCCTCCCCAAGCCTGTAGGGCTGCTGGGGGTTGTTGTGGCTGAAGTGCAGGACCTGGCATGTGGCTTTATTGAAACTCATTGAATTGGCCTTGGACCAGCTATCCAGCCTATCTAGATCCCTCTGTAGAGCTTCTTACCCTCAAGCAAATCAACACTTCCACCCAGCTTGGTGGTCATCTGCAAACTTACTAAGGGTGCACTCCATCCTCTTATCCAAATCATTGATGAAGATGTTAAACAGGAGTGGCCCCAGTACTGAGCCCTGAGGAACACTACTTGTGACTGGCCACCAACTGGGTTTAACTCCATTGACCACAACTGTTTGGACTCGTCCATCTAACCAGTTTTTCACTCAGGAAAGCATATGCCAATCCAAGCCAAGAGCAGTCAATTTCTCTAATAGAATGTTGGGGGAAATGCTGTCAAATGCCTTACTAAAGTCAAGATAGACAACATCCACAGCCTTACCTTCACCCAACAAGCGGGTCACCCTGTCATAGAAGGATATCAGGTTTGTTAAACAGGACCTGCCCTTCATAAAGAAACTGGGTCTGATCACCTGGTTGTCCTGCATGTGCTGGAACCCAGGATAATCTGATCCATCAGCTTCCCTGGTACTGAAGTCAAACTGACAGGCCTGTAGTTCCCTGGATCATCCTTCCATCCCTTCTTATATATGGGTGCTATGTTGGCTGATCTCCAATCTGTTGGTACCTCCCCAGTCATCCGGGACTGCTGATAAATGATGGACAGTGGCAATAAATGATGATTTTTCTCCTTGGTGACATCATAAACGTTAGCAAAGTTGTTGGCACATTCATCATTAATTTATCTTCTGGCACCAGGTGTGGTAAATCTTGTAAAGAAAAGTCAGTCCCAGCTTGAAAGCATATTGCTGGTTTTCTAGGAGGTCCAGGACTGCCTGCTTCCTCATATAAACTGCAGAGGTTGGAGGCTTCTTGGGATTATTCTTCTTTTTTTTTTTTTTTTAATTAACAATGTGGTAAACTGGTGGGAAGATTCAGTACAAGATGCAATAAAAAATTAAAATCAGGTTCTTCCGTCTGAGAAAATTACAAGATTCAAAGCAGTGAATCATAGCTATCATTATATGTGAACTGGGGAAATTATTTAGGTATTAATGTATATGATTTGAACCAGTAATAACTTATTGGACTTCCAGCAATAGACTTTCTCATTTTCCAAACCACAAACCATGCCATCAGTGTTGGAGCAGAGTCAATAGCGAACTATAGCTAAGTTCTTTCAGGTGACCCAGCAGAACAGATTGTTGAGGCAACTCTCACATTCAGCAGTCTGCCAGAGGTGACTTAGTATTAAGGTGTCCCCAAATAACTCAGAGGCTGTATGATCTGCTCATATGATTCTAAGCTTCACGACTAACTATGAACTCTGAATACCTATAATCCTTCCTCCATATCACTTTTGTGGTGAAAATGTGATCTTGTCCCCAGCTGATAATGCCTGTCAGGTCTTTCATGCTATCATAAGTTGAAACTGCTTACATTTTCTTTGTGAAAGTAGGCCCACTCATTGTTTTGTGAGTGCATCCCGTAGTCTTTCCCTATTTACAAAACAAGTGGTCCATTCCCATAGAAAAATAAAATACAAAACCAAACAAAAAAATCCCAGCACTCTTCTATGTTATCTGTATAATTGTAACAGTGACTTGGACAAATAACGAGAACAAGAATTTCTAAACTTCATGGAGTCCATTGGAAACTTGATTTTTAAATTATTTTTTTTTTAATCATGAAAGTTCCTCAGATAGCATGGTGATAAGAGACAGTATAAAATCCAAATACAGGAAAATTGTAGAAGAAGAAAGGATATGGAAGGAAAGAAAGGAAGGAAAAACTCATATTGGAAACAAACAAAACTAAACGAGATTAAAATGCATGCCCTCATCTCCAGGCAGCCATTGTATTTTCTTCACAGCACTTATTTTACCTTTCCCACTTTTCTTCTGTTCAAGATCAAATTTTATTTACATCATTTGGGCTTGATGTTATTTTCAGAAAGAAGTGTATTGTGGTTTTGGGTGCTGAGAAGAAATAATAGTACTGAATAATAGTACTATAAATAAAATAGTACTAGTGCTATAAAATTCATCAGTGCTGCTACAATGTGCGACTCTATGTACGCATCTGAAGGAACTAGCTCTGTGGTTGATTACCTTGGCAATATGCTACCTCACCTTTGAAGTGCTGTCCATATATATGCCTAGTTTCTTTGTCACCACCTTAAAATAAACATTCCTAAAATAGTCAAGAAACTGCCATCATTATGCTCAATAAGGAAAAACATCACTAAATACTTTTATGACTTAATAATAATATAAACCCACCTGCCAGTGCTTAACTGAAGTACTTATTTATCTACGTCTAATCAACAGAGAATCACATCATTAGACGCAATTTGCTTTTTGGGGGTCTTAGTAACTTTTCAGAAGACAAGCTGAACTATTCTAAGCACAGAATAACATTCCATTATTCGCTGTCTAATGCTTCTGTACTTGGTGTTCCTCTGATTTCATGTTTTATGCTATACTAAGGGCTTTTCACTGTTGAAACTAGCTTTGAGTTATTCACATCCTTGGTTTTGAGTCCAAGTATAATCTAGCTGGCAGTGTTTGTGGTTCCTGTCTATTTGACTTGGAGTTATTGTTGAGCTTACTGAAAAGAGAAACTTGTGTTCATTTTACTGCAATGTGTAGTGGAGATGAAAGACCGGTCATTAACGTGGTAGATGGTAGCCCCAACTACTCCTACTATCAGGATTCAGTTGATATTTTGGAAGTGGGTGGTAGTGTCTGGAAATACTTTTTTAGCATTTACTTGTGAAGCAGTAGCTTTCTTTCTGAACATTTTCTTTCATGATGTAGTCATTGAGAAGCAGAGAATATGAGCTACTTGGCCTTTTAGCAATGTATGTTCCTTCCAATATGAAAGACTTTGAGATTTACTTAGCTATTTTCTCTAATCGCTTAGAGTAGGATCCCATGCAAATTTTATACAGTGTTCATGTGGCAAAGATATAGGGCTAAAGTGTTTCACTTCAGCCTATTGAAAGCATATGGGAAAGTCTCTGAATGTATGTATATGGATGAGTAGACCCTGAAACCTGCAGCACCCATAGACTGGAGTTCATTTGCGTTCCCTGTGGATCAGAAGAAAAGATCTCCAGTCCATCTGCCAGTGAACAAATGCATTTCTTATTTTGCACTGACATACTGTTTCTCTGATAATAGGCCTCTTAATAGCATGAATTTGTAAATCAAACTGTGGTAAGTGTATCAACTGTACAATACTTTTCCATGTCTAAATAAACAGGGTTTTTTCACTTTCACTTTTATCTTCAGGATGTCAAGCAAGAGATTAGAAGGCAATTTTCAAACTGAAGGGGGGAGGGGAACCATGATGTTATTCTGCAGAAGTTATTTGATTGCTCTTCATAGTCTTTTCATTACAATTGGCATTTAGAAACTCAACCACACATGCCGCTCCACACCTTTCTACATGATACTGTTTCTTCCTGTTCTTCTTATCTGTAACTGTGATGATGCACAGCTTTCTCCTATTTCTTTCTTGTGGGTTTGTGCAGTTTCTTGATGTTTGTGACAGGCCACGATAGGGGAAGCTTTTATCACTGTGGGGTTTGGAGGCCTCAGTAAATTGAAAATTGCAAATGAAATCCACTGGGCTTGAATTCATCAGCTATTATGTCAGATGACCTTTGGCAGCTGCTGATAAAAATGAGAGAATGTTAGCTCTGATCCAATTTTCAGCACTAACCATTCCTTTTCAAATCCATTCACAGTCAGGCAGCAGACACATGGGAAGTGAAAATGATAGGGTTTCAAGAGAGCTGCATTGTGTTGCAGATTAAGATTTTCTCCCCCTATTTCTAGAGGTCGGCCCCCAGGCCCCTGTCTGGTATCTACCTATTGTCCAATCAGTTTCAATATCTGCTTCAGAGGACATGTTAGCCATCCTTACAGATAAGTGCTTACAGGAGAAAATGTTGGACTTAATAGTTTTGCTTAGGAGGCATCAAGGGTCACAGTGTACCAATATTGACTGGCACATGTTAGTTTAATCTGACATTCTTCGGAATGCAACACTAGATTCTTTCGGAGTTGTTGATCTCTCTCAGATTTTTGTTCCTAGGTCTAGGTTTTATAAATTTTATTTTCCTGTAACTGTTTATATTCATGAGCCACTGATATTCATAAAAAAGTCTGCCGTAGCTAGGCCCAGGTGGCCCTACCTTACGTCCCTGTCTTATGGGTTGCATAAATTATGAAACCAGAGCTGCACGTTGGTATAATTCTTCTTGTCAGAGAAAACTGGTAAGAGGTGGCTGTTTTGTCTGCACTCTCAGACTATGTGCAGTGGAAAACTAAGCACTTAAGCTTCCAAAACAAAATTAATGTAGTAAATTTATTTTTTAACTAGGATAGACATGAATTTTTCCTTCAAAGATCTCGGAGTGTGTGCAGCCCCTCCCTCTGTCTTTGGCTTCCTGAGGAATGAGTACTTTCAGCTCAGCACCTCCAGAATTGTTCACACTCAAGGGCTGAACCCTAGTTCAGAATGACCTGTTAGACCAACATAATGGATATGTCCCATTCCCTAACAGCTTTTTTTTCTTCCTAATCTAATAAGGAAAAGAATGAAACTCTGGACTCTTACCTTGGAAAAATAATGTCAGTAATTACACTTGCAGAGTTTTAGAATAGTACCTTCTAGCACTTAGTTCTTCAGTTTTTACAGAGGCATAGCTCCCATTGAATTCTGTTTTTAGAAGGCAATAATGATATGTAGATTGGACTTGTTTGGACAAGAATTCAAAAATCAAATTCCTTGATTGATCACACTGTCATTCTTCAAAACATTGCTATTCGGTCTTCATGGGAAAAGATATTCCTAATGTTCTTACCAAAATGTTTCAAAAGCACAATGCCATCTTAAAATTGCAGAGGTTTTATATTTAAAATTTTTACTGATTCCTTTAGTTGAATGTGAATAAATACAGTGGCTCAGATTAACAAATAAACGGATTCAGCTTAATTTATGCGATAGGGATAAAACATTCTGAAGAAACTTGCTATTAATATTGTTAAAATCTAAGCATTAATTTTTAAAAGAACTATCATAATGATTTTTCTAAAGGTAGTAAATAATGAAAGAATTACACTTGTTTCTATGTAAGTGTTAGAGGTCCAAACAGTGAAGAATGAGGAACAAATGCAGTGTTTTGAAGATTAATCTGGAATACACAAGTGCATTGATTCTGTCTTCATTAAAATAATGCTAAAACTAAAGTTAATATGATTCCATTTTATTTTTATTCCTCTATATAACATAGAAAATAATTTCAGTCATTTATTAGTCTAGCTGTACCCTTTTATCATGGGCAAAATTTATAATTGACCCAGAAAGTAATCACCCGTTTTGCTTTAGTATGTTGTCATATTTTACAAATTATCATTTTAAGATACGAAAATTGCATAACAATCACTGTTATCTTTAGATCTGATCATACCTAAATCTTTCTGACATCTGACTGCAGATCCAAACTTTTTCTCCTCTCACTGTCTCTACAGATAGAAGAACAAAAAAGTTCTGTCTCAATTTTCTTCTCCATTTGCATGAATTTCTGACTTTTAGAGCAGTATCCTTAAATCTTTTGTAGTTTTCCCATCACAAGTAAGGGATTATCATGAAATGTCATCAAAGCTGAAGCATCTATCTGTTAATTGTGCCTATTTAAAACTGTGATGTTGATTTAAGCTGTATTAGAACAAGATCTTTAAAAAATAAAATTCCCATGGAAGCGGACATCTATCAAGCCAGCAAGGAATACTGGCTGGAGCTTGCTATCAAAGAAAATACAAGGACTGGGCTGGTTGGTGGTCTAGAGAGTGCTTTCATTTCACTGGTGTTTGTTGCTTTCCCCAGAAGCCCAGACTGTGTCTATTCACACTCTCCCAGGAGATTGACTTTTTTCCTAGGAGTCCTAGCGGATAAGGACCTGCTGCTCATTCATTACCTTGCTTTTAAGCATCATGATAAACTTCCTGTGACCACCTTCTTTTATGGGGAAAAACTGGAATTTGTTTGGGTAGAGGAAAATAGCATAGGTGAGATTTGACTAATTTCTGCTTTATCCTTCAGCTGAACCTTGTTACTTACATTTCAAATTTGGTCTTTAGTAAATCAATGAATACTGGAATCAAAAACAGTTCCCTAGAATTACAGTGAGAAAAAACATCACAGAATGTTAGGGATTGGAAGGGACCTCAAAAGATCATCTAGTCCAATGCCCCTGCCAGAGCAGGATCACCTAGATCAGGTCATTCAAGAACATATCCAGTCACATTTTGAATGCTTTCAGAGAAGACCCCACAACCTCTCCAGGCAGCCCATTCCAGTGTTCTGTTACTCTCACTGTGAAGAGGTTTTTTCTCATATTTATGTGGAACCTCATATGTTCCAGCTTACACGTAATGACATCTTCAGGTCATGCTCACAAAGCATGTATTGACTAAACTTGACTTAAACATTAACTAGGTCTACTATTCAAAACAAATACTAAATTTCAAAAGGTATTAAACATATTCAAACAATATTCTAACAAAATTCAGTGTGATTCATTGGAATTTATTCAGAAAACAGAGAATGTAATAATGAAAGCAGTTCTTTCATTATGAGGGTGTTTGAATATTACTTTTAGATTTGTATTTTCTGTTAAACATTTCAAGACATCTTCGAGTGTTTAGTATTTTATTAAATAGTATGTTTGAATTGCTGTATTCTACTACTCTAGAACAGAATGCTATTTTCTACCAAACTTTCACAGCTTTTATTCTGTTAGGCAAAAAATACTTAAACATCGTTAAAGGAACCTTCCTTGAAATCCTTTAAACATGTTCCCATAATATGTTTGAAAAGTGGTGTTAATAATCATGACACCATTAAAAGAGTTTTTGTGAAATGGTAAACAGTTCACACCAAGCATCTGTTGAAATGCAGCTGGCAATATGTCTGTAATCCATTATGTTTCTGAAATACCAAGAATACTTGGAGAACTTTAAGTGCCCAGAGTGACAGAACAAATGGATTTCTCTTTGAATAAGCAATGGTTTCTGTAGAGAAGTTGTCTAAGGGCTGTCTAACACTTTCCTATCTATCACCTTGTTGCTCAGAGAAGTGTAAGGGCTGGCACAGGGACCACCTTCTCTGTTACATCCAGTTTCTTTGTGTCTTCTCTTGGCCTCCATGTGTACCTGTACAGCTAGTGGACCTAATTCAGTTCCTGATGTTTGCAAAGCTTTTTAATTCTTAGTGCGAGAAAGTTATATTCATCAAAGTGTACAGTAGAATTTGTTTAACTTCCTGTGTTTTACATATATTAGTGATTTGTTTAACAAATATTTAGTAATTAGCTAAGTCTAATTACGATCTAAGCAACAGTAGTTTGATGATTTCTTTGGCATGTGTCCCTTTTATAGGGTGCTTGTAAATGAAGTTAAACCTTGATGCTGAACATGAATTAGGGAAACTATTTAAATTATGCATTCATATCCTTAGTTTTTTAATACAAAGTCTTGAAGGATCCTTGGTCAAAATTAAGATCAAGTTCCCCTACACTACTTACTCAAGAAATGTGTGATGAGAAAGAACAGAACATTTGTCCTGTTCAGTTTACAGTTCAATTATGTAGGAAAGAAGCAAGGACTAACAAGGAATGTTGGTGGGGAGGAGAAACAGGCATGTAAATATATAGGAATACATATAATCTTTTATTTATAGCTTTGTATATATAAATGTTGACATTCTAAGAAAGTGCTGTCAAGAGAGTAGGTGATGAACATGTTTTAAAATGGGTAAAGCCCATATTTTTGCCTGATCCACCATACTGATTTCTTAAAGGACCTTTTTGATATGCAATTTGATTTTGTCTTGTGTTTGTGTGTCATCTCCTAAACATAAACACCAACTGTATGGCAGATAACTGCTATTTTATTTGTTTTTTCTCAGTTTCTGTTGAGTCATGCATTGCTTTTCATAAAAATACAGTTTCCTAAAAATGGTAGCATAATGAATATTTGTTATGGTTAAGATAGCTTTTCAAGGTGTTAGTCATTCTCATGGATGACCTTTTCTTGCAGTGTCCAACATGACTCACCTCTGGAAAAAAACATTTTATAAGCAATGTTTTTCTCTTTCTGGTATTGAGAAAATAAAACTGTGAATAATTATAAAGAATAAATGAAGTATGATATGGGGAGGTTTTATCATACTGAGGTTGAAGTTTGTCTCCATAGACTGTTTACTGCTTTGGAGAAGAACTTTAGATGTGTGCATGAAAGTCCAGAATAACTTCACTGAAGTCAGTGGTGTTATTCCAGTGCATGTTGGTGTAACTAAGATTAGATTTTGGTCACTTACTGTTTCCTGTATTTTTCAAAATTGAGATGTGCAGTTGCCATTTTAATAATCATGCATACGTTCACCAGGAATTTACCAGTGCCATGGCATGTAAGCAGTCTGTCTGCTGTGTTTTTTCTTGCTCTATAGTGTGTTTAACTGCTGACTCCATCGATGAGCATTTCATGTGTTTGTTCATATCTTTTTTTTTGAATGATGCATCAACAATGATGCTTATACTGAAGCTTCTAGAGCAATTAATGTTGCTGCTGTTAAAGAAAATGTATTTGCGTTTCTTTAATGAAGACATCTGGGAGAATTGCTGATCCTTCTGTTTAAAAATCTTTTCTTGAATGTTCAACTTTGAAGGGTTATAGACAAGGTTCCTGTATATGCAGATGGAAAATATACAGAAAAAAACTAAAACATGACAAAATCTTGTTTCATCTTAGTAGTCTCTCAAAGTTGGATAATATATGTGAATTTGTCTCTACTCAAATTAGGAGTCCTTACTTTATTTAGAAGTCCTTAAATTGAACATTAATGTACCCAGAACCATCCTTATGGAAAAATCACAAAGGGGAGAAAAATGAAGTTAATTTCCTAAGTATGTATTCCTTTGTAGAAAAAAATATTACCCTTAGGATGGAAACTAGTAGGTTAAGAAGTTCTGCAAAGAAAGTAGGCAGCCATCTGAGAAACATGGCTGTTTGGTTTTTTCCCAGTGGCACTTTTTGCTCCCTTGGCTCCCTTTCCACTCTGGCATCGTGTATTCCTAAAATGTTTACTTTCTGTGGGTTTTGATGTTTTTGGTTTCAGATTTTCTGAGATGCAAAATGTTTGAACTTCTTTTTGCACATGTACTTGAAAAGATGCTGTTGACAATGAAGTGGACCAGTGGGCTCCCACCAGCAAACGTTTCAGCCTATAAGGAGTATCAGTAAGGTCTTGAGAATGGACAAGCGTGTACTAAAGTGGCTGTTTCTTCTTCCTAATTCCTCCCTGCGCAATTCTGCACCACAGGCACATTTAACACAGTGCAGCTCCAGATGATTTTGTAAACTAAAAGACATAGTTTTCAGCAAGCTGTCTTGCTGAAATTATCAAAATTGTTGGATGGTCTATAATTATAATTTTCTATCTTCATCAGGTGAATTGCAATTTTTTTCTTTTAGAGGATGCAGATGCTTTGCAAATGACTCCTGAAAAGGAATTGTACAAAGGAATCAAGTTAATATCTTAGAAGTCTTGTGTGATGTGGATATGCTGGTAAATTTACATGGTTAACAGTGTAGGAAGAAGCACAAAGAGCCAAGATGTCCCAGAATACAGTTCAACAATCAGTAATTTTTATTTCTTTTTTCAAGTGGTAAAGACAGTGACCTGAACAAAAGAGAGTGAGAGCTATGCTTGGTCCTCCTCTTCTGATTCTATACTGATTGTCCTGCTCTTTTGCGCTAGAAATAGCTATGGAAAGCAATTTCTAACAGACTTCTAAGATTTGTAACACCAACCTTCTTACCTGAAAAATGTTTTTCCTCCCATTTGGGAATGAATGGAAGGAAAGGAGTTTGCAAATACTGCAGATTTAGGTTAAGCTCTTTTTTGTTGTTGTTGTTTTCATTTTTGTTTTGTTTTGTTAATTCTTTGTTGCTGTTTTGTGATTTACAAGATGAGAAAGGATTTGCTTTTGTATTCAGTATTTTTGCTTCATACACACATTCATTTGCACCTGAAATTTTATAATATATGTTCTTGAGATCAGTGATTACTCTGTAATTCTCTTTTGAAATTTGTTACTCTAAAATTTTTGGTGAAATATTGCAAAGCAAAGGGTTTGTCTTGAAGCCTATCTATGATGGGCTGAACAGCATCAGTTGCTGTGATATCGAATTATATTGTATTGATATGGAATTGAATTATAATTTCAAATTCATTTTCGTTCACTTGAGTGAGATAGTTCATCAATGGGTGCTATCCTGGTAAAATTTACTTACATTTTTTTATCTTATGATACTTTAAAGAATGGATGAACATTACTTTCTAAATCAGATTTACAACATATTAAGTGAAGAGTAATTAATAAGGTTGTCATTTACAAGGAATGAGTAATTCCTCTTCTCCTGGTCTCTGATTAATTTGCTATACTACTGTCTTCTGAGTTTCCATTTTTCTCTTTTTTTATTTTAAGAATTTTTCAAATTATTAATTGTTCCAAAACACAGCAGATAAAGTCATTTGATTGCTGCACTTGGATTTTATATCCAACCTTCATTTTAAAGAATAAACCTGGATTTCTGCATATATAACTTTAAAACATGGACATGCATAAAGCATATATGTAGTTTGTATAAGTACATGCAGATTACAGATAGCTAGTAATTGCCTGCAGAAAAATGTATATTTTAAAGGTGTTTTATACTGTTAGATTTTTATACACGGAGGAATTGTTTCTGAGTGTTGTTATTATTTATCAGTAGAGAGCTCTACAAGGTCTCATTCTGCTACAGTCAAATGTTGTAAGAATGCATGGTGAGCCTGGCAGCTGGGAGCGTTGATGCCACACAGCATCTCTCTATCAGTGGCATCTGGATGTGAGATTGGCCTCCTTCCTAGGCAGTTGGCTAGCTGCACTGCTGCCTATTCAGATGTATCTGTACTAAAGCATAACAGATTTACATACATTTTGCATAAAGCTTTCAAGCTATTACTTCTGTGTTTCAGGTCACAGACTGCTATACTGAAGATTAATCAGAAAACAAAAGTATTATACCTATCAAACTATTACTCATAAAACATATTTTAATCTCTGTAATTTTTTTTTTATAAATGGATCACTCATGACTTTTCTATTTCTGGTGCAGAGATAAATGAAAATGGGGAATGGAATGACACATTAGTAAAAAAAAATAGAGATAGTGTTTTTGTAAAGTGTAGACTGGAGATTATTCTCACCTTCTTTTCATTATGAAAAGGTAAATCTTAGACAAACTGCTATTCAAGTGGTGAGGCTTGTGCTTCTAGTACTCATTTTTTTTTCTCTCTAAGTTCTTTAACTGTTTTACTTCTACTGTAAAAATAAAAAAAATTAAAAAAAAAAATTACTAGGAAGTTCATAGAAAGTTGTTTCATACTGAGAAGTTATTAGGTGACCTAAATGCCATCCATTTATGAAGCCCTTTCCCACAGCTGTCTATATCTGACAGAAGAACTCGTGTAACAGTTCATGCTTAAAAGCAGATTTGTAATCAGTCAGGACCGAGAAATGAAGTCTTTCTTTTCTGCAGTTACAAAACATTGAAACAGAAAAACACATCCAGTTGGTTGATATAGATGTACAGCGGTGAGTCCGGTGGGAGAAGCAGCAGGCAAGTTCTATGGGTATTTCATTAAAGATTCAAATGACTGGAATTTTTCACATTGTAAGCAAGGATGTGTTATTGTCATTTCTCTCTGGGAATTGATATGAGTAATTTTTTTGCCTTTTTCTTTTCCTTCCTATGTTTTCTGATGTGCTACATGATAGGTAAACCTCTGTGCATTCAATAGATTTAATTACCTTTCTTTCTGAGGAAAGTATTAATTCATAACATATCTGAGCTTTCATGTGGACAGAGTGATATCTGGTATCTGACCAACAGAGGTATAGCTGACCAATAGTTAGATTCTTTTACATGAAGATGTGAAAGTCTGAAGTCGTGAGTTCTGATTTGTTTCCTTTTTATTTGGTAGAGGACTTGTTAGAAGATGACAATGACATTGCTTCATGTTTAGGGTTTGAGAATGACATCACACTGGTGGTAAAATCTGTGTTTACTGGCTTTTCTGGGTTTGTGTTCATGTCTTTTCACTTGCTATGCATAAGCTTTCTAATATATGTCTTTTTGCATAATAATATATATTTTACCTAATCTGTAACCATGCATGAGGATGAAAAATTAGTTTTATGCTATCCAAAGAGTATCCTGATATGGCTCTAATTGTATCTGGGATTTGATTAGAGCCTACTGTGCTGAGCATAGGGCAGTCCCATAAATGGATAACTTTCATGCCTTGTTATTATATATTACAGGAATTCTGTAAGTCTAAATTGTCCTTCAGAAGAAATCCCTGTGTCTTTGGTGGTGGAATGAAAGAAATACTGATTTCCCATAGCAGTCAGGTCATAACCACTGACATGAGAAATAAAAGGGAGTTGACTTTTAGGATTACAGGCTTTGAACATTTATCTATATAAACATATATGTATAAATATACAGTATTTATGTTTTTATCTGTGTAGGCTTATATATATATTTAACTCTGTGAAAGAGTATTTGGGAGTGTTGTTACAAGCTGGACATGCAACAAAGTATTTGTGACTATTCTAAATTTGTCTGCAGTTTTGAACTCTGCTAGGTCATCTTGTCAAAACACCATTTTGAGTTCTGAAATAAATGAACAGAAGAGAAACAAACATACTGGATTAAAACACTCTTCCAGTGTTGTCAGATAATTACCAAAAAGAAAGTGCCTCCACTGGAAATATCAATAACTGTAATGTGTGCGATTTGTTAAAACACGCAAACTGGCTCTCCACTGACTGTCACTAATATTTATTCGTCCAGTGACTGTTAATCACACCAAGTTTACAGTCCCGTATAGCACCTGTCACAGGTGTTGATCATTAATCAGCTATTACAGCAGTTTATTCTGCTGCTGACAACTTGCAATTTTCTCCTGATTCAGCTAGTTTGTCAGGTGGGAATTATGGCATAGCACATGTGACAAAACACATCACACATTTCTCTCTCTCTCTCTCCTCTCTCCCCCCCCCCTTTATTTTTAATTTTTTTTTCTTTTTTTTTTTTCTTTTTTTT
>JANHGN010012921.1:59857-76111 GCA_024605025.1 Megaceryle maxima | reverse complement strand
TTTTTTTAATTAAAAGTGGTCTTTTTTTTTTTCTTTTTTTTTTTTTTTTTTTTTTTTTTTGGCGTCTTTTTTTTTTTTTTTTTTTTTTTTTGCCAGTGGGGGGAAAAAAAAAAGAAGGAATGGTAATTGTTTTCGTCAAAGGCTGCAGGGAGTTATCAGGGTAATAAAGTTAATTAGCAGAACAAACATCCTTTCACTGCCTTACCAGATTGAGGAAAAGAGGGTAATTCAAACTGCAGAAAGATATGACTAGATGAGATGATAAGGAGAAAAATTTTACACAGGAGGCTAACAGAGAAGAATAATTTTTTTTTTCTTCATTTCTTTTGGCTTAGTCCATGGAAAGAAATTACACATTCTCTTCTTTCAGCTCATAAAGTTGCTTATGTAAAAAACTTTATTGTTATGATTTATGCAATGGATGGGAAATGAAGTTAAGAAAGATCATATTACATTGTCCAATTATTTTTCAGGGCCTTACGAGTAGAATTGTTTTCTTACATTATGTGCAATTTCCTTTTTATTAAAGTGACTTTTCCTAATATCCACAGCACTGTATTGATCTCGTAATGTTCTTCAGAAAGAAAACCTGGTTTTGCTTCGTCTCTAGATCTTCAATGGACTCATTGAGTGTGGCCATTGTACTAGGTTCTGAAGTAGCTAGCTCAGAGTTTGAATTAGTTGATGGATTTCTTTGAGCAGCATTTCTTTTACTATCCTCTAGTGTAAGTATGAAAAGAAAGTCCTTGTTCCTGCCAGTGTTAATGCATGTGACTAGCTTTATGCATGAGTAGTCCTATTACATTTGCCTCCATTCAGTTACTTGTACACATAGGCAGGGCCAAGGCCCAAAAGGAAAGACTCTTTCAAAAGTAGTAACATTTAGGTTTGTAGGTTACTTAGGATGGCAGTTCTTATTCTCATGTATTTTCAGTGATGTTACCATTTCTCTTGCAAGATTTTGGCCTACCTCCATGATATAGCTGTACTATGTTAGCACATACATATGGGCTTCCAGCAGGTTTTGTAAACCCAGAGGGACCTGTCAAAGCAAAAATGTGTTCACGTGATAAGGTGTTGGTAAAAATTACCACAGAATACCAAATTGGGTATGTCAGCTGCTCTGAGATGACTGACTGTGTTACATGTTTTACTGTCCATGGTAAATATGAGGTTGTTCAAGGTAATCTACTGTCCAGGGACAAATAAGCAATCTAGCTTGCATTTACTGCTAAATAAAAGTGAACAGGTAAGTAGTAATTAAAGACCAGCTAATATCCTGTGAGTTTACATCCCTAGGTTGTATAGTATATCCTTAGGTTACCCAGTCTGTGCCTTTGGTTATAGCTATCATACTGTCCTCCTAAACCATTGTGAAATAACTTCTGATGGAGATGGTTAGCTTCCTCCTGGCACATGTGTTGGACTGCAGTGTGGGAGGTTTATGTAAAGAGACTGTGGGTCACAGTAAACTGCAGTGCTCTTTCTTCCAAAGAGAAGGAGTTGCACTGTTTCAGACTGCACAACACTGAAACAGAATCCCAAGCATGGGGGTGATCTAGCCCTGATATTTTGATACATGTGATGCTGCATTCGATATATTGTAGCTGAGAGCTCTATATTACTACTGCCAAGTAACCTTTTCCTTCAAGACAAGCAGAACACAGAGATTAGGACTAGGAAAACTCTTGGTGAAATTTACTTACTTCTTAGAATTTTCCTATGTGACTGCACCCGAATTCCTTAGTCTGACCTCCTGAACCCCAGGTAAAACTACTGAATTTAACATTGGTAAATCAGGACTCAGCCTTTATCTTTCTGGATTGCTTTTACCTTTAGTAAATAATAACATGCCCTGCATTTACCTGCGTCTACTGAATGTAAATACACAAAGATTGTGAATCTTTCAGTAGTGGGAACTTTTCATATAACTACTTGCCGTAGAAAAGGACATAATCCTAAGGAAGTTTCCTCAGAACTTTCCTCAAAACTGAAGACTCAACTTCTGTAATCAGTTACTGTCTCTTCTATGCCACTTTCTGTCTCTCAGGCTGATCAGAGGCAACACTTTCTCAACCATTTAAGTCAGTGATTTCTTTGCCCTTCCTCTCTGTTCTCATCTATCCTAACTTCCCTCTTCCTTTTTCTTTATTCTGGCAGCTATCAGGTGGCAACTTGTGCTATGTCAACAGGGCTGACAAATGCATTGGAACAGCAAATCAGTTTCATTTGTGTTCATGTTGGGACACTTTTTATATATTTGTTAACAGAACTTGTAAAGGAGAGATAAAATTTAGAACAGAGATTAGATAATGGTTTTTTTTCATGGTTCGTTAAGCATGTGTTTGCTACTGCAAAAGGGCTGCATATTTTAATAGGTGAAGAACTGGAATACTGGGACTTCAGCAGAGTGGGTGAGGCAGTATGGAGCTGCTCAGGATCAAATACTTTTCCACAGTCCTGTTCTTCATTAACAGTCTGTGCAGGTAAAACTCCCTATCAGGAGGTAAAAGAACCAAACTAAGAGCAAAGTATAACCAAACCATTAAGAAAGATCTATGCATTATCACTTTAATAACTCTTCACTGTAAACATGGTTTATTAATATAAAAGACTGTATAGTTGTCTATCCTATATGTTTGCTCTCTGTTTTCAAACTCTAAATGGTCAGTGGAGAAAAATACAGAACTCCAGTGGCCATGGTATTTTACAATCCCACAATTTAATGACGACTTGAATATTATCTAAGTAATTTAAAATGCCCTCTCTGCAGAAGACTTTCTGCTTCTGTCAGAGAGCTCTGTTACTGTAGGATCAGTGCTAAAAGGCATTACTGAGTGCAGTATCAACACACTGTAGTGAGGAGTATGTTCACTTTTAGCTTCTTACTTAGTAGAGCTTCTTAGACACATCAACACTTGACCTGAAGTCTTTCCTGTCTGTGCAAACTCCTCCTCTGAGATGATACAGTTGTTCTGCCTGTCTTTGAAACCCTGCACAGCATTGCCCTATACCACACAGAAGCTTTCTGTCCATGTGCTGAGTCTTGCATGACTGTGCCTTTCCCTTTTACCTGCTATTGCCCAATTGCATCTAGTTGCTTCCCCCATCCATACTCCTCTTTGCCCAGTTATGAGCTTCTCATATGCAGAGTGCAGCTTCTTCTCTCCCAGCCTTTATACAAGAAATATTTTTTTTCCTGATACTATGTGAAAAGTCCCTTCCTCCCCTGCCCTTGTGCTTCTTCCTTCTAAGATTAAACAGGAGAAATATGGTTTTATTATAACATGATTATCAAAATAGTCAGCCACCATCTCAACCACTCAGTGTATATTGTCTCTCTCTTTTCAATACTCCCATGTCTTTCCATTATAATGACCTGGAGAAAGAGATTGTGCTTTTCTTTTTGAAAAGTGCCCAGAGAGCACCGCTGCGTGCACTAGCCAGGTCAGCAATAACTGCTGAGAGAATATTTTAGCTCAGTAAGGCTAATGTTTTCTTGTAGAATTTTTCATCTGAGAGTGGGAAACTGCCCTGTTATTTCATTCTTGTTTTTCTTCACTGTCTACCACACTTGACACTAACTCTGATTTTCTGCCTGAAAAGGCATAGAAGAAACCACTCTGTCTAAATCAACTTGATATGGGGTTCATTGGTTAGTATTTGTATGCCTCATATCTGTACTTTTTTCACCTGGCTCATGAAGGGAGTATCTCAACAAGCATAGTGATCCAAGGGTGCTTTTTTATGCTTTTAAAATCAGGTTTATGTTTAAAATGTGAGGAAGTTGGAAGGCCCTCTACATGTAGCATCCATGGTTTCTCAAAAGAGTCTTTAATTGGAAAACAGGCTTTAGAAACTGTCTTAGCATACTTTAGTTGTGAATTTTGCCTTTATTAGTACTTTTGGAAGTATATTTACCACTGCTGAAATCCTATTCTGTTGATTTTTGGCTGTTTACTCCAGTGAAGAGGGTTTGTCCACAGTGTATGGAAGCTTGCTGTAAATCTTAAAACAGAGGAGTGTTAGAATATAGTTAAACACAAAGGGCTCAAATTTAAAATATTTTTAATGATAACATTATTTTAATGTTCTTTTGTGCAACTGAGGTTCTGTAGTGCTGTCTAACAAAATTACAGCACTGGCTAAAATCATTAAAAGCTGCATGCAAACAAGTATTTGTACACAAGGTGGTGATGTTAGCAACCGGCTTCTTTTTATTAACAGCCCATGATAAATAACAACGTATTGTTTTGGCTCTGAGGCATCTTAAGCTAACTTTGGGTACTTGTATAAGGACAGATCTGAAATATCAGCAAGAAAACTGAATTGGTCTCAAGGCCTCAGTGAAAAATAACTGTGGAGCTTTAAAAGTCTTCATATCTTTCAGCACTTCTCATTTTCTTATGACATAGTTGCACCATGAGACTCATATAAAACTTCAAGTATCATGATGGTAAAAGCAACGTGTATTAGAAAAGACAGGTAACACAACCTTTTATTAAAGATATCTTTCATATTTTAAATATTTCTTATTCTACAACTAACTGGTTTAAAAATAGCAGCAGTTAAGACTGGATGGAAAGAAAGGAAAGTCTTTCTTTTTAAACTGACACAGAACAAGGATACAGCTAAAACCAAGGAAAGGGGTAATAAATAATGACAACAGATGTTTGTAAACCTTTTGCTCCTGTGTTCACTGTTTCCATGTGTTTTCTTGTCTTGATGTGCTGTCAGCCTCCTCTCACCTGGGACTAGTGATATCTTATCAAAGCCTAAGCAGTTCCTCTTCACAACAGGCAGATAATAGTGCCTTTCAATTTATCATACTGGAAGTCTAAAAGAACCATGGGAACGATTGGTCAGGTGACAGTTTGATGGACAGTTTGACAGCCCTTAAAGCATCATGGGAAATGGTTGTCACCTGATTTTTCAGAGCAACTGGGGAGATAACCTTCAGCATGACAGGAAAAACAAAAATCTGAATATTTGTGTAGGGTTTGCTAACAGCCATGATGCTCACTTAAGTGATAATGGGGATGAATTTAGATTAGTTGAAATGGAGTTATCTGAGCTGGGATCTGTTTAGCCTATAAATGTTTTTGACATCTTTAGCTGCTTTTAAACACTTTTACTGAATGTGTAATTCTTCAAACAGAGGTAATGTAAGGAATGCAGATAGATTATTTGTTTTGTATTTTGTCAGACTCTCCACACAACATGCATATTTTTTGCTGAATGAAATCAGAGAAACAAAACTCCAGAAAAAATTTGTTTCTTCCTTTGACATCACTGTTCTGACTACCCAAAAAAATTCAGTCCTTACTCACTGTGAAATTAATCTCTCTTTCTGGGCACTATTTTAGTGTAAAGCAGACAGATGTTTGCACCTGAAATCACCCTCACAACACCCATTGCTGGGATCTCCTGCTGAGATTAAGAAAGAGGTCAAATATTGGCCTGACAAAGACAATATCCTATTCCTGGGTCAAGACCGAGGCTTTTGAAGGGGAAGTGTGTAAATGCTGGAATTGCTGCCACCCTGGTTTTTACTGCTGGGGATAAATGCAAGATGCAGTTTTCTAGTTAATGTAGTTCTGGTACTTCTCAGAAGCACCAAAAATAAAAAAAAAACTTGACAAATATGGTCACAACTGTAGGTTTTGGAGGAGAAACGGGATGGTAAAAATGGTTAAGCATTTGGTTTTTATTCCAAAACCTTGGCTGTATGATGCATCTCTGATACATTAAGTCGATGTAGAGGTTTCACCATTGTCTTCCAAGAGGAACAGTTGATGAGATGGGTGGGCTCCACTTGGGAAAAGCCTATAATGCAACTGAACTAATCAGTACAACCAGGAGGACATGCTTTGGAAACCATTCCTATACTTATTTTAAAACTGTACGGATAGTTTGAGCAAGTTATGGAAACATCTCACCTTTTTATTGATTGTATTTTATTGTGCATTCCAGACTCTTTCTGTCTGATTCTCCCCCTATCAATCTGACCAAGATGTCATTACATTCCTTCATTTGTCTCTTTGTATTAATGATATTCACACAACCTTCAGCCATGTTTGCAGATTTCCACTTCCCTTCTGTCAATGTCTTTGGTTTCAAGGTCCTGAACAACTGAGCTTTTCTTGCATCTTTCTATTTTTGTTTTCTGTTCCCTCATCTCCATTTTCTCTGTTGTGTGAAAAATGTCAAATTAACTCCTTCTGGCTGCAGAGCCTTGTTCTGTTCAACTTGCAGCTAGTATTCTTCCATCTTTTCTTTTTGGAACTCTTTTTCTAATGAAGTTTGTAAACCACATACTTCTGCCACAGGAAGCCATATAACAATACTGTTATTCACATTCTCTCCCCTGCTGAGGAGAGAGCTATATAGACATATATTTATGATCACTGACTAACACAATAACACACAAATTAAGTAACTAAGAGGGATTTTTCATCATTAAATACATATTTTCTCCTTTTTGTCTTTCCAGAAGCAACTTTTAAAATATTGTCAAAAGTCTTAACAAGCAGCAAACACTGTTGGAGTTCTGCCATTAGAAATTTCAACATTTCATTCAGAGCATATTTAGTATTTATAATGCTATGTAGAATCTATTCTTAGTTAAATTGTTAATAAAAATGATGTCCAGATAATTTAATATATTTTCTATTAGAACTATAAACTATAACTAGTTTTTTTTCAGTAAAATGTATATATTTCATAATCTGGAGCCAGTTTATTATTGGGATTGCAGTTTTAAAGCAATAATTTAGGATGTGACTGTGTGGAAGCATGTATAATAGGTCTACACACACATATCCCACTCTACGCTGACTGAATATTGGTATAGCAAGGTGCAAGTAATTGCATGCTGGTTATGCCTGTGGATGTCCACAGTACTCAACGATACACTGGCTTTGGGCAGGCCATGGCAGATGGTGTGTTTGGATGTGGGTTCTTCCAGATGAAGGTAGAGAAATCTCTCTTTAGGCTTTCACAGCTTGCCATGTAAATACTATTGTTCCAGTCCGCTCTGATTTATATCCAAGGCTATGGTAAGATAAAAAAGGGCCCTTACCCTTCTGTCACAAACTCCTCTTTGTTGAAGTTTCTTTTGTCAAATAGCTCATACTCTGACTCATCTTTTTTCCGTGCTGTGTTTAGTTTCAGGACTCAGTACTATTTTACTCAAAATATCCTTGCAAAGTTGGTATTTCCTGAGTAAAAATTGCAGACTTACTACTTGCTTTACTTTTAGTATTATAAATAGATTTTATATCATTTTTGCATATCCATACAGAAAGAATCATATAAGTTGGGCTTTTCTACATTGCTGTTTTTAAATAATAGTAAAATCTCCTACTGTAAATGAGTTTAACAAAATATCTCTAAGTGTATCCACAGCTTCTACAGAATGCAAGTTGCAACTGAAGTTTTTTCCCCTCTGCATTTTTTGAAAACAAACAATGTGGTTGTCAGAGAACGTAATCAGTATTTGAGCTGACAACCAACCAAACAAAAAAGGTATTTAGCAGGGCCTCTGATTTCCCTAATGACAGAATATACCCATCAAGGAAACTCAGTAGCAGCTGCTCCATTGTGTTAAAGATTTGAAGATGTCTTCGTTTTGAAAAAGTTTGGAGGGTTTTCTTCACTTTCACCAGAGAATATGTAAAGAGGTATTTATTATTTCTTTTTGGTGTGGGAAGAAAGAAATCAGTGATTAGTGAACTTAATACTGCTTTCTGTATGTACTCAGTTCAGTTTCAAAACTACATCTTATGTGTCAATGACTTTCACACTGGGCTCTCACATAACATCCAGCTGGAAAAACTCAAACATGCACCTTGTGGGAAAGAGGAGAACCCTCATCTGGTTATGGGTGACAGTTTATTTCTTGTATTTTTAAGTCATATCCCATTTGAATATTAATTAATTTATTGTGTCAGCTTTTATAATATAAGTCCATATTATCCTTTTCCATAATATGATGAGGCTTCTAGATAGTTCTAATGAAATACAAATCTGCATGGTTGGATGAACATTTAGATCTGTTTTTTCTTTGAGGTGGAAAATTGGTCTTACATTAAACACTATAGATATTGATAAGAACACTGATACTGAGCTCAGCTGAAATCAATGTTTCCTCATAACTGATTGCAGAACTCTGTGAGTTGCAGCTAATGGAATTCAGCAGTAAAAATTTAAATACTTGAATCATCTGAGTAAACAGAAAGAGTAGAAAGAAGTGGTGAATTGTAAAATCAAAGTGAATGGTTTTAAAAAGAGAGGGAATGCAGGATAAGCCAAGAGTAGTCAATAAAAATGAGACAAGGGAAATAAGAAGTGACAAGGAGAATGAAGCAGTAGATTAGAATGGCTTCAGTGAAGAACAGCTGTTTTGGAAGTTATAAGAATAAAAATTCCCAGGCAAAACCTGGAAGTTTGACTGGGGCAGAAAGGCATGCTTGTCTGTCATAGCTCTCATCCTGGAATTTCACACAGTGTTCCAATTATGTTTACTTCATGTCTTCCATGTGTTAGGGAGATATGGACAGAGATTCCAGGAGGTCCATTTATGCCTCTCTCAAATTGGCAGCTGTATCTCATATCCAAAAGAATCAGTCTCTTCAGAGAAGTCTGAGAGAACTAGGCCTGCAATGGCAGCAGTTACACAGAAAATGAAAGATTGAATTCTATGTTACATCATTGTGTCATAAATAATAAATTTCAGACTGTGAAATTTGTCATACATTGGCAGAATTAGATATGCTTATATTCAACTGGTGACAGTGGCTTGCTATATTCTGAACTTGAGCTGGAATCAGATGGTGGATTCTTAGTCAGAATCTGTTCAGCCAGGATATCTGCGGTAGTGGTCGCACTTAGGAATATTTGGAGGAGAAACAGGAGAGCTGTTCACCAAATGAAGCACTTGACCACTTAGTCATAAGAGCTGACAATTCCTTATAACACTTTTCCAGTCAAGAAGGGTGTAAGTAGGATTCATGTATCTTGAATGTGTATTATTTAGAATATTTGGCACTTCATGAGTGTACTGAACTTTAGAAAGAAGAATAGAAGCAGTATTTGTTTGCTGGCATAGGATGCATCCTCACAAGAGGAGCTTTGTGAGTGTGTGTATCTACCTGAAGTACTTCTCTGCTGCTTTTCAGTGTTTGGTGTTTCACTGGTGACCTGTAGGCACTTAGCTCTACAATGAAGCGTTGTCTAACACAGACAGCTCAAAGGACTTGAATTTGTAGTTTCAGTAAGAGTTGAGCTATGAAACAATAAGGCATTGGCATGTCAAAGCAGATGACTTCCTCAGCGTTTCAGTCTTTGTTTCTTATTGTTGTTGTTGATGCTTCTGCTTCTCTCCCTTCATCTGGTGTATATTATGAGAAAGTAATGTATATATACATATATATTTTTTTATACAAATAGATATGCAAGTCCACTAGATACTTATATAAAAATTCTGTAGGATTTATTAGAGGAGTTCCCAGGACTGAATGGAGTTCACAGGTCTGCTCGAGTGACAGAAATTTTGGAGTGGTCTTAAGGAGGTGATCATTTCCCTAAAACAGAGGCTGCATGGTCAAGTCCTGTTTATTTACATCTAATCAGGAAGTTAGGGTCAAAATTTAAATGAATCTACAGGTTCACCCATATCTGCTTTTTCAAATCTGAGGAAAATGATTGAAGTAAAGCATTTGGGGATTTCTACACCTTTTGCCTTATTGACATCTCTATCAGTAAGAAAACATTAGTAACTTCATTTGAGAACTCATTACTGTACTGGACACAAAATCTATATTAACTTACTGCTAGAATGCTGATTTAAAATTAATTTGTCTTAATTAAGACATCTTTTTTTGGATTTGATTTCTGAAGATAGGATTAATTCACAGCCATCTGTTATCTTGTCTTGGTTAATGATAGGCCCATCAGTTTGGGGAAATGAAATGAACAGGCACAGGGGTCACTGTCATTATCTGAACCATTTCCTGTAATGTAAATTAAATCAGGTATCTCACTGCAGCTAGTACTGCATCTAGTTCATGTAGTGACAGCTCAGGCATTGATCAGTTTTAGTTTTAGTTCAAAAGGCACATATTGCTGTCTTCGAGGCAGTGTCTTAGGTGCTAGTCATGTGAAAAGAGTAGACAGTAGGTCTGGTAGGTACTTTATTTTGTCTCGTCTTGATGCTTTACGCAGTTCTTGGAGATTTGGGATTTGGTAGGGAAACAGGATCATGGATTTTCTGCAGGGAAGAAAGTTTACCTTGTTGGTCAAATATTGTCAGGAGCTGCAATTGTGCAACCTCTTCACAGCTGTAACTGGAATTGATATGCAGGAAGGTGATCTAATTCTTGAAGTAATAGTAGGAGTGCTAGAAGCACAGCAATATAGTGATGAAAATAAAGTGATATGAAATATATTGAATTCAGAAACTGACAATTACCATGCAAATTTCTACTGTGGATCTGCAAACACGTCAGTGATCCAGTTAGACTTTCTTGTTTCTTTTCCATTTATTTTCATATTTGTGAAGATTGCACTTGCTTGGCTGCTAATACTCAAATTTTCTCGCCAAAACCACCAGAAAACTAAACAGAAGATCTTGATTTTTTTTTTGCTTCATTATGCCTGTCTTTCACCACTTTGGTGAAGAAAAGGAATCTCAGAGCCAATGCAGAGCTGATAAATATCTTTCAGCAGAAACAAAAATAAGGCTCCGACAAGTTTCTGGCACAAGGAGAAACTTTTAAACAATGTTGCTGTTATTATTTTCTTTATGAGAAGAAGCTTGTATTATAAGACTAAAAAGCTTATCAGACATTTCATGAAAACTTTAGTGCCTTGCAAGGTAGAAATCTTCTCTACTTAACAGAGATTGGAGCTGAAAACTGAAGTGACTTAATCAGTGCCCTGTAGTGAGTCTTGAGCAGTTCTTGGACTTGCATGCAGGAATCCTGCTTTCCAGTCTCATCTGCTTAATATCTTCCTTCTCTTAGTGACTGTAGCTATAGCAGTTCCACCCACATTATCCCTGGCTTGCACCTGTTTGTCAAAGATCAGCTCTAGTTGTGGATGTTTCATGAGTATGTTCACACTTTATTAGCTTTCTCTGCAAATGGCCCACACAATGTTCTCTTTCCTTGACTAAATAGTTTAAGACTACACCAAATTTATTAATATTACTGTTATTTTGCTAATGCACTATATTACATATTTGATAGTAAGCAGTTTTGCATCTGTGGCTGAATGATAGAAGCTAAAGCTGATATGGATTTTCTATTTTCCATCACTCCATATCATTTGTAAACTCTTTAGTTCTGTAAAAGATCTGCTTTAAATAAATAAATGTATCTTGACTAATCCTCTTTGAATAAGTGGAAAGCATTTAATCCCATGATTCTGTAAATCCAGGGTAGCTGTCAAATTGTGTGTTCATTTTTCTGTATTATCTAAATCGGTTTGTATCAGATCTTTCATTGACAACAACAGTTTGTTATTTGGATTAAACACCTCTCATGCTCTATAACCTTTCATTTAAGAGTCATTTACATCCCTTTTTTTGGCTGCAACTTCAATCATCTGTATTTTAACAGTTCTTTAGGAATATTTGCTACTAAATATTCACACTGTATTAAAAATTGTTGTGAGGTTTTGTTTTTTTTCAATTTGCTAACACTTATCCAAGATCTGAAATTCTAACTATTTTTGTTTGTGTCACCAAAAGGCTGAATTCATTTATCGGTTTTCAATTTAAGAAAATAAAAATAGATGATTCATGAACTTCATTTCAAAATTTTTAAAAGTGGTTCATTAATTGAACAGCAGCTGGGGGGAAAACTAATCAGCTCATTTCAACTGGAATAGCTCATTATCATTTTGTCTGATGAAATCTTTGGAAGCTGGTTTTATGGGAAATGGGTCCTTCATACAGTTGCCCCTCAACTGCATGGTAAAGGTCAATTGCCCCCATACCATAATTAAAACTCATACTGGGGCATGCATTTCCATTTTTTTTAAATTGCTAGGGCTAGAAGCCCTCTTGTTGCCTTTTGGCATGAAGGAAACATTTGGGTGCTTTCAATTCTTCAGAATAGCTTTTAATGGTTCACAGACTGAGGAATACTGATTTCTAAAAACAGGGTAAATATGAGACGTCTTATCCAAGTAGCTGAAAAACTTCTTTCCACTGGTAAATCTCTTCATTTTGGCCACGGGGATGTAAAGGACTGCATCGCAGTTGTAATACATAATATCCAGAGTTTGGCAATACTATAGTTTGGGAATCAAGGTTTTGGAGATGGTGCATATAATTCAGAGCTGTGTGTTACTTCTTGAACTTTTCAGTCTTAACACCATCATTGTAGGACAGACCTTGTTTTTAAATGTTTTCCAATAAAATAATACAGACTCATAAATGAAAGCAAAAGATAGAGAAGATTCTTTAAAATTAAATTCTCCAAACATACTTTCTTATATTTCTACTAAATGAAGAAAAATATTATTACTCAGCTGTAGCTTTTGACACTTGATTAGAGCATAATTGTAAAAAAAGCAAAGTCATTATTTTAATATCTTGGAGGCTATATAAGTTTATAAAGTAAGATATAAACTAGTGATTGATTGATTTTGTGGTTTCCCAGTTCTGTCATGTATCTGTGCAGTTTTTCACTTTCAAACTGTGCACACCAGCATAACATAATTTAGGTCATGGATAACTGATACAAATTTTAAAAGCCCCAACATGCTACTTAGCTGAGTAGTCATTTTATGAATTAAAGTTATTGTACATCTGCTGTGAAGTATTTGATGAAAGATCTACAAATTTCGTAATCAAAAATTGCAAGCATTGAAAGTACTGGAAGTAATGAGAAATAAATGTTTTGTTTGAGCTTCTGCACTGGCACACACTTTCAGTAAGCAAAGCAAAGCTGTCTAGAAAGCCAAATTCTAGTTAAAGTTGTTTAACTCCAGTTAGGATATAAAAATTTTTTTCTGAACATTTTTCACAAGAAATAGTGGATTTCTTTAAAAAGAAATCCCATATTTAGATTAAAAGCATTTTTTGCTTTTAACTTTCTCCAGGAAAATTTATATAAAGGCATTCCTTTCTAAGCTTATTTTTACACTGTGAGGGAAAATATCTGCTTTAGTAATCATACTGTGTATATGTCTTTTGTTTGTAAAAGTTGGCGAAACTGCCAGTACAAGGTGAAAAAGTTCTTACTGCTTCTCAAAGTTATAATTTCACTTAATAACACCACCATTTTTTATAACAACATTTGTTTTTATTTTCCTTTTAAAATTCTACAGCAAAAGAGTTCAGTGGATTATATTTTCCAGTTTCTCTCTGACACTGTGAAGACAAAAATTTACTTTTCTAGGACAAGTTGCTAACTTAGCTTTAGCTAAGAGCTGAAAAGTTGAGAGTATTTAGTGTACTTCATAAATACATGCTAAAACCCAGAGATGCATCAGTACCATGATGAAATAAAAATCTCTGGTGACAGCTATTGGCCTGGTTTCTCAGTACTGGAAAGGAAAATCGAAGCTTTTCATTCTTCTCAGAAGCATTGCACAGGAACAATGGGACTGTTTATCCTGTGTAAATAATAAATATTAATTCAACCCCAAACCCAACCAGTACATACTATCTGCATTTAAGATCACAGAATCACAGAATGGCTTGGATTGGAAGGGCTCTTTCAAGGTCATCTAGTCCAGCCCCCCTGCAGGAGCAGGGTCATCTGCAACTAGACCATGTTGCTCAGAGCCCTGACCAATCTCACCTGGAATAGTTCCAGGGATGGGGTATCTATCACCTTGCTGGGCCACCTGGGTCAGGGTCTCACAACCCTCAGTGTAAAAAATGTCTTCCTTCTCTCTAGTCTAAATCTCCCTCTTTTTTTTTTTTTTAAAACATCACTCCTTGTCTGATCACAACAGGTCCCGATAAAAAGTCTGTCCCCATCTTTCTGACAGGCCCCTTCAAGTACTGAAAAGCCACAATAAGATCTCTCTAAGAACATGTCACTAAGTGCCACATCTGATCTTTCCTTAAACATCTCCAGGGATGGCGACTCCACCACCTTCCTAGGCAGTACAAGATACCATCTTCTGTGTAGTAAATATTGGCTGAAGAATAATTAAGGAGCACAGCATTTGGAAACTATTTAAGTCTGTCCTTTTATGTACACACATGATACGTTTGTCTGATATAATGTGTGCTGTTTTGCTAGACTTACTGGATTTTACAGGCATTTTCACAGATATTTTAGTAATGAATGATCTCCTATGATTTTGTAAACATATAATCTTATCCTACAAACAAGTAACTTTGAGCTTTATATGTTCACTATAGGAAGAAAATTGTTACTTCACAGTGGGAAGATGAACTAGAACTCAGGGATATTGCACAATAAATCGTTAAATTTGTAGTACATGGCTCTTGAAATAAATTGTCAGGTATACTATGAGTTTAAGTAATTTGCTGCCATTGATACACAGTTTCATTGTTGCACTGCTTTGAAGCAAAGTACCTTTTCAACCTTCTTCCATAAACTCCGTAATTTGATTCTGCCCTTGTATCAGCATCTCCAGAGGTATGTCTGTTTTACTTTAATTGTGCTCTTCAAAAGATGGCTTTGTACTTTGAGCTTTTTCTAATAATTGTATTTCATACTAATGTTGGTAATATAAAAAAACAAGTTTGAAAAAAATAGAAGTAAACGGGAGTTTTTCAGTGACTTAATATGTCCAGGAGTTTAGTATGAACTTAGTTCTCCCCTTATAATTATCTTAATCATGGATAATTCCCGGCTGGGAAAGCCATACTAGAATCAGTTTCATACTTTGATACAAGTGAGTTTTATGGAGATGACTACCAGGTAGTGAAAAGATCGTATTTCAAGAAGGAATTCTATCCCATGTCAGTGTTTGTGAAAATAATAGCCACAGGTATTGATCTCTCTTTTGCACACAGGAATGCAGCTAACCTAGTTAATTTTTTTTACTGCAGATTCAGTGAAAATTGGAAGCTGTATTCAAATACCATGCTTTTCCCTATGTATTACATTACTTGAATAGAACTTTCTCAGAATTTCAGAAAGTATTTAGTACAGGAATTATATATTTTGAACTATTGCTTTGGAAGTCCATAGTGACAAAATGGTCACAGGAAAGAATAAAGTGGCTTAAAATGTTGTGTTTATTCACTAAATATGTATGAATTCTGTAAAGATTCCTGTGAAGACTGTAAGTTTTTTTGAAGACTATTTATTTTTGTTTAATACAACTCTTTTCTTTTAAATAGATGCCAGATTTTCAGTGTAAGGTATCTGTAAGCCTATTTATAAAGAGTGCAAGCTCTTCTACTTCAAATGCCATCATGAAATCACTGATTTATTTTATTTAAATGGTGCTGAGGTGACAGATACCTGAAGGAAGCATCTGATTAAATGATGCATGTCCAAACTTTATATTTTCATGAAATTTCAGAGCACTGTAGAAACAGAACATTTGTATTTTTAAAGTTCTTTAGTATTCTAGTTTTGCTTTCCCACGGTTGTGTTTTTCAATAAGCTGGTTTCATCATTGCATTTGTCCGAAGTGTCATAGGAATTGGTGTGGCTGATGCTCACAGTTTCAGCTTTGTGTTATTGGCTCCCATTACTGGGGACTGTCCCAAAATGTGGATTTTCAGCAGTTGGGCAGAACCCCAGCCATGGCCCCTCCTAGAACAACGGTAATCACACTGGGCATGTGAAGAGAACACCCACAATATGGATCTATGGAGTAAAAATGACAGTGACAGATGTGGAGTAGTGACTAAGACAAGCACAGTGTGATGGCTTGATTAGGTCCTCCATTGGATAAAAGGACTTGGAAGGAAATGGCAGTTTTGTCTAAGGGAAGGCATTCAGAAAAGACCCTTGGGCTTAAGTTATATCCTTCTTCTTCATTCATTCATTTGCTTTGCTGGGAATTTGTGTGAATGATAATTTCCTTCCCTTCTCCTAAGCTAATAGCTCTGTGCGGTCCCTGGTTGCTGCCTGGCCGTGGGCAGCAGGCAGTGTGGGGACACTGTGGAACACACTGAGGGTGTTGTGGAACCCATTGGGTTGAATTCCCTGAGTAAAAATCATAGACTAGAATAGAATCATTAGGGTTGGAAAGGACCTCTAGGATCATCAAGTCCAACCTTCACCCTAACATCTCTCTGTCCATTAG